>APFE031142492.1:89339-114645 GCA_000404065.3 Pinus taeda | reverse complement strand
CTTAGATTGGGGGATGGAGAGAAGCCTGCAATGGCTTATTTGTATGAGGGCATGGATAGGGCCAAGGAGGCCATTCGTTCCTATTATGCAGACAAGGGTTCTGCTGGCCTTCATAGGCAGATGGTGTTATGGGATGTGATCGATAGTCAGTGGACAGGGATGCTTCATCGACCCATTCATGCAGCAGCACTCTTCTTCAACCCCGCATTTGCATACAAATGCAACTTTGATTTTGATGGTGAGGTGATGGAAGGGCTCCATACCTGTATTCAGAGGATGGTACCTGATCCTGAGCTTCGTAGCATGATCAATTGCGAGATACAGTCTTATCGGGATTGTGTTGGCCTATTTGGCTTTGATGATGCTATTAGGGAAAGGACCCTCTTCATGCCACATAAGTGACAAGTCATCACTCATTAGAAATTAGAAATTTGAATTTAAATATGTTTTAAGTTTTAACTTTTATGTTTTTGATTTTTTTATTTCATTATTTTGTTGTAGATATTTGGTGGCGAAGCTATGGTGCAAGGTCACCAAATTTGCAAAAATCGGCTATACGAATCTTGAGTCAAACATGTAGCTCTTCAGGGTGTGAGCGCAATTGGAGTGTGTTTGAGAAAATACACGCCAAAAAGCACAACAGGTATAACTTTGAACTCAAGCCTTCAATTGAGCAATTACACTTATTGTAATTTTTAATTTTTAATTTATGACCTTCAAGTGTCAAGAGTCGAGATTCAAGACTCATTACTTTTTTTGACACTCTTACAGGTTGGAGTTCGCACGCCTCAACGATTTGGTGTATGTGCATTACAACATCCGACTTCGAGTGAGGCAAATAGAATCACCAATTGATCTAGATGCCATTTCCTTAGACAATATTGATGTATTTTCTCCGTGGAGGGTGGAGTCTGAGGAGCCCATATTGGAGGAGTCACCTTCATGGTTAGAGCTAGTGGCAGATGATCCATTAGAGCAGGGGCAGCAAGAGGAGGACTCGGAGTCAGAGGAGCAGCAGCACTTAGAGGAGGAGCAGGAGGAGGAGGAGGAGGAGGACACTGTGGGAGCATCAGCATCAACACCATCTGCTATAGATATAGGAGAGCATAGCTCCATGCCTACCACTCATTATTTGACATTAGGTGCAGATGCAGAGTCAGGGCCTTCTACTACTAGGGGCAGGCCTGGCAAACAGCCCCTGATGTTTTCCCGTAAAAGGGGGAGAGGGCAGTAGATAGATAGCTGCTACTAGCTAGTTTTTTTTGTTATGCTACATGTATGATGTAACTCATGATGATGAGATACTTTTATATCACATTTGAGTCCTTGAATGGACAATTATCATGGATCAGCAGGATTTGGTATCGCCTTTGATATATCATTTCTATTTGACATCATATATATCAGTGTTTTCTTCATATTTATGTGCCAATGTGTTTATTTCATGTTGTTATTGCTTTATATGTTTAAAAATATGAAAAAAATGAATATATTATGCATTTTTTATGCTTGCCGATATTTGCCGATATTTTGCCGATATTTTCGCCGATATTGCCGATAAGATATTTTCTGGACCCTCGCCGATATTTTCCCGATAACGATATTATCAACACTGGGGTACACTGAGTGGAAGCCGAATGTGTGATTCGGTGGCAAATTTGTGATTCGGTGGCGGCAGCCCATTACGTGGCACCAAAGTCGTGTTACTTCTTGGCAGGGCCAATAGTAATTTTTTGTTTTTCGCCACCAAATCAGATTAGTCGACGTCAAAAGGTGCACTTTGAATCAAGTCAGGCTGCTTCTATTGGCCAACAGATGTCAAGCCAAATTTTTTCTAGGAAACCGGGTCAACATAAAATGGAAATCAAGTTGTTGGGGCATGCTGAAGATCGAGCGACTGCGGTGAAATACCATGGTGTGTGTGGTCATTCAATCCAAGTACGTGGAGGCGACAGGCACAAAATAAAAGTCAAAATCTTGTCATGGACCAAGCACAATATTGCGCAGATCAAGAGCTACTAGGCGGAGTCTAGTATCTATCGTCAAGTTGGACAGAGGCGCGAATTGCATCAATATTGTCTAGTTGGACGTCGTTATTCCAGCATCGGACTAGAGCCGAGATTAGAATTTGTCACGACAACAGGACTGATCAGAGCCGTTGTATTCATCATGGGCCGTCGTAGTAAATTTCAGGGGAAAACTGTATGCAAAGGAGGTCGAACGAAGTGAACTGCCTGTGATGTCCCATCTGAGATTGATCTGAGTTTGTCTGCTAGAACAACAACCAACAAGTGATAATAGTCTCTCGTTGAAGGCGAGATCTTGATCCATTGCTGAGAGGAGGAACGTGTTGATCAGTTGCCGTCAATTTGTTTGTTGGAGGTTGAGTATTAGCCGAGAGTGAATTCTCTCCTGAAACATTACAGTTTTGGGTCTGCATAGGAGCTAAGATCGGGTGCCAACACCATCACATTATTATTTAAAAATTAATCCCTGAATTGAAACTGATATAATTCCATGGTTGTGCAAACCACGGAACGTGACTCTAATAGCATGTGCATGTGATTGCATATTCATGGGATCGCAATGTTGTCATGACAAGATAAATTTGGTCATTGCGCTGACTCTCTAGTGATAATCCAAGTGCTCGATCAAGTTATACTTGGCGACAGAGCGTTGATCTGGTGTAAATGCAACCGTGAAGTATGACACAGAGTATACAATGCATGGGTTAAGACTGAATTGCAGGGTCGTTTTCATGTCTGGAAGGCAAAATTTTTAACAGAAATCTTATCAGTGTCCACGTAAAACATAAATCAATTTGGCTAAGGCTGAGTTTATCATACGCGCAGGAGACAATCTAAGTTGTTGCAACCGCTCAGTGAATTGCCAAGTTTGTGGATGATCGACCGCCATCTAATTGAAGTCTTTTACACACCGTTAGCATACGTGAGAAATGGGGGCATGCATAGATGGTGTCATGTCTTGACTATGCTAAGTGTGGGACAAAGATATATATATGGTGCGCATGAAGCCAAGCGCTATGCTGGTATAGTATATGAGACAAAATCGCTGGGATCGGGATAGAATTGTTCAAGTTCTCTGCAGGAAGATCGTTGAAGGCACTGAGACTTTATTCTCAGGAAATTCTATTGTCACTATCATCTTCAAGCCAAGAGATAGAGTGCAAGATGTGAAAATTCTGAAGTCTTGAATCCTACTACAGTAACTGATATTATTTGCAGTTTCTTACGGCAAATATCGAAATAAAAAAATTGTAGCCTTCACAAATTAAATACTGAGGAAAAATAAATGCAAGGAAAATTAGAGAAATGCTAGCACACATATAAGCATATTAACACAGTTCTTTTTGGTCAATCATCCCCGAAAAAACCCAATGTGGGAAAACCAATGCAGCGAATGAGGGTTTCTTTATTATTCTTCAGCAGTAATTCATGTACAAGATATCGGACAGCAAAAATAGAGAGAAACACTGAGAGAAATTTAGTATTAAATTTTTCACTCTACAATGATTCTCTAACCCTGAAACGACCTTTCTTCCCTTACGTTGGTCTCACTACGTCATCCTTTGCGTAGTGCCCTAATGAACTACGTCCTCCTCACGCTGACCCTTCCAGAATTTATCCTACACTCTCAGACTACTGTTGATGCCCTCTTTCTCTCCCCTGCAACTCACCCTCCGACTCTATCTTCTCTTGCTGAACTTCAACCACTGAGAAAAGCGATATGCTTAGGCAACTGACTATCTGCACTGGTGTATTCTCCGTCTACTCATTGACTTTTTCCTATAATCTTCTGTTGGAGCACCAACGGCCAAGATTAAAACATAATCGATGGCCCAGATTAATTCCTTGTCGATCTGTGTGAGTTTCTAGATGATTCTCACCACATCTCAATTAATATTGATTAATTAACCATATTCCCTAAGTTTAGAGGTTCTAGAAGTCATGGCCTTGGTTAGGTCTTATGACCTCATGTTTGACCTGGAGTGTGACAATTTGATCATGCAAATGTTCCAATGCTTCTTTAGCATTAGGAAACATCATCTTGATACAGTCATAACACACATGAAGTCCATTTTGTCCTCATTTATGGGAGGCCATGATGTCATTTGCAAGAGGTTGCAATCTAACTTGTTGGCCATTTGGAGGGAGGAACAGTTGGTTTTACCTGTTGCTTATGAACTAGCCAAAAAGTTAGCTGAGCAAAACATTGGATTGTTCAGGAGACGGTTGACCCAGGAGAAGTTGTAGTGGATTTATGTTGACCAACCATGCAGCAAGAATGAGCTGAGGAGGAAGGGTCTTTGCTTCATCTGCAAGGAACCTTGGGGACCGACCACTCATGCTTGAGAGATGCAAAGGCAATGGCAGAGGTAGAGCAGGAGGATATTCCTTCTATCTTTCAAGATGAGGACTCTTCTTTAGATGAGTTCATCGGGTCATACGAAGGTGCCTCTAGGGAGCATGAGCAGTCATGTGGAGTTGTTGACAACAAACCATATTTATATTCTACTATGTATGGTGAGAACTCAGTGGACCCTATGGGAGACATTCGGGATGATGAGTCACCAGTGATGATTCAGTAGGAGCAACATATGGTGGAGCATGAGTCAGCACAAGAGGATGATATGCACAATATGCATGATGAGCCCTTTGGGGAGAGTCAGTTGGAGTTTCATGTTGAGCCCATGATGGAGGAGGATGAGTAGCCATCCTTAGGGCTAGCCATTGATGAGGAGCAAGCAAATGTACAGACAACTAGCAGGGTGGCATTATTTGCAGACACGTGTCCTCAAGAGGTGCGAGGGTCTGACGAGATAGTTTTGCAAGAGGTTGGTAGACTAGAGGAGCGTGGAGTTTCCAACTTGATGAGGGTGGATCTTTTTGAGATGGCGGTGCATCCATATTTGGTCTGACCTACTGATGAAGTGCAGGTACTTGCATAGGCAATTAGCAGAGTTGCAGTACAGTCAGGGAGCAAACCTCTCCAAGAGTACATAGACTGGGCTTGCAGCGCAGTTGGACCACTTATACCAATTACGGGGAGAGAAGCAGGGTTTTCTCGATGGATACTGTTGATTGACCAAA
Organism: Pinus taeda; assembly: GCA_000404065.3. NCBI lineage: Eukaryota > Viridiplantae > Streptophyta > Pinopsida > Pinales > Pinaceae > Pinus > Pinus taeda. Next base: position 109,534 of record APFE031142492.1, on the reverse strand, counting down.
CAGAGTTGCGTGAGTTGGACACATTGCATCATAGGGGACTTATCACATATACAAGTGCCTATGCATCTAATCCTTCCCACAGGATGGATTGGCAAGAGATCATGAGTTGGTATCCTATTGATGGTGTGATATTCTTAGTCAAGGGCGTAGTAAAGCGGGGACCCATAGACATGTCAGATACTACATGCCCCAGTTGGCAGTGGGATACAGGTTCACAACTCTTCAGCATTCCAATTTCCATCCCAGCAGCAAGAGAGTGGGATTAGCATTGGATTTAGTGGGATTAGGAGATGTCCCAATCAGCATCTCTACTTAACTTCTTAAAGTTCATCTCCATTGGTGTGGCCATGGACTTGCATTCTACCATTCCAAATCTCTCCAACAGTTTCACAACATATTTTCCTTGAGAAAGAAAAATTTCATCGGGCCTTTGCCACACCAGTAAGCCTAGGAAGTAATGCATCAATCCAAGGTCTTTCATTTCGAATTTCAAAGGCCAACTACCTCTTGCACTCGAGCATCAGAGTCTCACTATCTATCAAGAATAAATCATCAACATATAAAACCAAACTAAGCGGCATACCCTTGACCACTTCAAAGCAAAGGTTCGGGTCGACATTCCTTCTTGTAAATCCAAGCTTCACCAGGTAGCTATCAATACAGGCATACCAGGCTCTAGGGCTTGCTTTAATCCATAAAGTGCCTTCTTCAACCTGCAAATGCGAGTCTTCCTGTCACGTATTTCAAAGACCTGTGGTTGCTCAACATATACTTCTTCCTATAGTATGCCATGAAGAAATGCAATCTTCACATACATCTGGTGAAGTTTTCATCCCTGGCTAGTAGCAAGGGAAACAATAGATCTAATAGTGGTATAGCGGACAACAGGTGGAAAGATATCATCATAATCTTCTCCCTCTTTCTGGGAGAAAACTCTAGCCACAAACCTTTCCTTATATTTCTCAACGCTCCCATCAGCTCCATATTTGATCTTGTACAACCATTTGTAGGTCACAACAAACTTCCCTTTGGGTCTCAGAACAACTTCCCACGCATCATTCTTCATAATAGATTCATATTCTTCGTCCAAAGCATCTTTCCAAACCTGCTCTTTCATCGCTTCTGCAAAGGTGGGAGGCTCAACCTGTATGATGGTGCTCATAGCTACAACATATCCATGGTATCAGCATGGCTTCTTGCTTTCTCTAAAGGTTCCTCTAGCAGCAGCATGTCTTTTAGCATCCTGTGAAGTATCACAAATGCAAAGTGGTCTCTTCCTAGAAGGGGGATCACATGGAGGAGGATCCAAGGAGTCCATAGGTTCCATGGAATCATCAGCAACATCTTTCTTTGGCTCGAGCATAGAAGGACCTTCTAGTAGGTCAATGTCATTATCCTTCTTGTCAATAAGAGGAGGAATATCCCTTGCTTTTCCAAGCGCAGCATCTTCATCGAAAGTCACATCGTTACTAAAATCGATATTCCTTTGACTAGGCACATATATTTGAAAAGATTTAGAATTATCACAATATCCAACAAGCATACATTTCTTTCCAGTGGCTTCCAGCTTGTTCCTCTTGTCCTTCGGCACATGAAAGTACACGGGGCAGCCAAAGAACCTCGACCTTCACACCTGTGAACACTTCTTTGGGAGTCTTGTCACCCGGGGCTTGATGAGGAATCATGTTTTGAACATTGACTGTTGTATTAGTGGCTTCTCCCCAAAGGAACTTCGACAGCTTTTAATCATGCAACATGACTCGAGCAGCTTCCATGATGGTCCTGTTCTTTCTTTCAGTCACACCATTCAGCTTGGGATTATAAGGTACAACGGTCTCCTTCTTGATTCCAACCTTCTTACAAAATTCAACGAACTCATTACAAGTGTATTCTCCACCATTATCAGACTTGAAGACCTTGATTTTTTCCCTGTTTGATTCTCTATCAATGCCTTGATATCCTAGAACATATCAAATGCTTCGTCCTTGTGCTTCAAGTAGAATATCCACGTCTTTCAGGAGAATTCATCCACAAAGATTATGTAATATAGATAGCCACCAAGAGATTTAATCGGCATGGGTCCACATAAATCAGAATGTATGAATTGTAAAATATCACTAGTCCTTGCTAGAAGGGGATGGTCCCCTCGACTTCTTTCCACTGGCACATCTTGGACATACCCCATCATGCTTAGTTTGAACTTCAGGCATTCCAGAAATCATCCTCCTTACTCTACGTAGGGCTTCATAGTGCAAATGAGCAAACCTTCGGTGCCCTAACTCACTTTGATGATTGCTATCATGTATCATTGCTCGCAGCGGTCTTCCATTGACTCTATAGAGTCCTTCAATTCTAGATCCGAAGGTGAATACATCTCTCATGCAAGATTCCATAAGCCAAGTGAGGACTTGCCCTCTTATGAAGGCAAAACTCATCCCGTTGTCTTCCAAGGCATATATAGATACAAGATTCTTCTTTAATCCCGATACATACATAATATCACGAAGAAGTACGGTTTCCCCATAATCCAAATGAAATGTGACATAACCAAAACCCTTCACAGGATAAGTAGAATTATCCCTAAGAATGATCTTTAGATTAGTCTCCCTCTCAACCAGATTTGAGAGGACTTCACGATACCCAGAGAAATGTCTAGAGGCTCCACTATCTACCAACCATCACACGAATCCGGAGGAGAGGAACTAAAAAGAGCATAAATAAGAATCTATTCAAATTGAGTAGTAGCTGCATTATTTCCATACTTTGAATTTCTTGATATTTTTTGAGGATGATGGTCTTCTTCATTATCTTCAGTAGCATCTCTTCTTCTTCTATCATCTCCTCTTCTTCTATCATTAAGCCTGTTGTTGAAGCCACAATTGTTGTTAGACCTTGGAGCATCTCTCTTTTCCAGACAGTCTCAGGCTTAATGACCATGTTTGTGGTAGTTGTAAAATTCAACTTTTAATAATTCCCTCTTGAATCTTCTATTGGAATCCTTGAATTCTGGAGTAGGATTTCTTGAATTAGATGGTCTTCCTCTTCCTTTCCTTTTCTTATCTTGAGTAGCAAATGCAGAGGGCTCTCCTTCTTCATGCTTTTGAATCCTTCCTCTAGATATCATCCTAGTTTCTCCTTGAGTGCACTTGTCAACCATCTCATCAAATGTCGGAAACTTATCATTGTTACTAATAGTTGTAATGAATGTCTCCCATATAGGAGGAAGACCTTGAAGAGCAACATGCACCAACTCTCTATCAAACATAGATTCTCCAACAATCAGCATTGATCCCTGAGTTGAGATAATCTCATGAAGTATGATTGTACAGTCTCTCTTTTGTTCATCTTGATGTCCTTGATTTGATTTTTCAAGGAGAGAATGTTATTCAAATTGTTGACCTCATACATCCCAACCAGTTTGCGATAGATATCCTCAGACTTCTTCAACATTTCAATGTAAGTAAGAAAATGATCTTTCAAAGAATCAATAAGTATTTTCTTGGCTTTGATCTCACCTTTCTTATGCTTGGCCTTTGCAGCAACAGGGGTATTTTTCGATGGCTCTGGTACTTTTCCTTCCACCTATTCCAAAACATCATTTTCATCCAATGTCACTTCCAACCTGATTTTCCCAGCAACAAAATTAGATGAGTCACAAAGCTTCTCTGCATCCTTGAAGTATGAGGTAGACATCTTGACCAAGTAGCATCTTCCAAATAGATTCCTTCAAAGGTGATTTCTTTTGTCTCTTATCTCCTTGGGCTTGTCTTCACCTCAGCTCTGATACCATGTTAATTTTCCAGTGTTTTATGCTTAGCACAATCACTTAATCCAATTCTTCTTCAATTAGCAATCACTTTTCAAATAAATTCAATCTTCCAATGACAGTAAGCAATTGAAGATAGAACAATAATTCAAATGCAATAGAAGACAACCAAGAACAAGAACAAGAGGGACACAAGATTTGGTCAACCCCCACAAAGGGGAAAACCCTTTCAAAAAAAAATTTCTATTAGATTGTTATCAAATGTTCAACAGAGAGATACAATGTTCCAACTCATCAACAATGAGTCAAAGGTCAACAACTTTGACTATCCAATTCAACTAACCAATATCCAATGAGAGATGAGCCCAAAAGTCAAATATGATCCAAAGTCAAAGTCTACAATTTTTGCGGAAAGTCAACAACAGTCAAATATTCCCTAACCAATGCAAAAGTCAAAAATCAAAGTTGCTCCAAAAAGTTTGGTCAACCTACCAATAAATGCGGCCCTCCTTGCTAGTCAAACTTCAATCAAAACAATGAAAACTCTACCCTCACAAATTTGATCAAAGTTAACCTTTGACCTGTGAAAACCCTAGCTGCAGGTCTATGGTCAACCTTGGTCAAACAACCTAGAAAAGTTCGGTCAAACTCCCTTTGACCTAAGCCTTCCAAAATAGATCCATATCTAGTCAAACCAAGTCAAAATGAGCCATCTAAATAGACCAATAGACCAATTTTTTCCCTCCTAGCATTCCCACTCATAAATCCAATATCTAGAAGTGTTTAGTCACTTTTGGATGATTTTTCTCTTGGAAAATGTAACTATGTTCAGTCTTCATTAATGTACTTGTCAAAAGAATAAGGAAAAGAATTTTTATTATTGTAACAATGACTTATTAAAGCATGGGTTTCATGCTTGGGTCATCATTATATTAGTCAAAGTCCCCATTGTGGACTTCTAGGATTAATATTGAGCTTATAGAGTCATTGTACATTCAAAGAGACCCTTCTTGGGCTTTTGAATCATGTAAAAAAGTTTAGTATTGAGTCACATATGATTTATGTATCCTCCACATCAAGGCGTCCTAAGAGAGATCAAGTTGGCCTAAGGAACCTAATTCGACCCACAAGAAGCCTATAAATACAAGCTAGTCGAAGTCATTTGGAGCATCATTACTCAAGCTAGTTTGATATCTTAAGAGTAGCTGGAGAAGTGTGAAATCTGTTGCCAGGAAGCCGAAGGAAGTGCAAGTTTGGGGAAGTCAGGAAGAAAATTGAACTTTTGGTGCCTCTCTCCCTCTGTTTCATGCTCTAGATTGGGAGATCGAAGTCTCCTAAGTTTCGATGTTGCCGGAAGTTGTTGCGTAGTCAAAGTTGTTGGAAGGGGTCGAAGATCTGGAAGGCTGACTTGGTGTGGAGGGAAGGTTTGGTCTTGGTCTAGGGTGAAGAGTCTCAAAGAATACTATAGAAAGGAAGAATTATCTTGACTAGGTTTTCCCCTCGAGGGGGTTTTTTCCCTAGCATGGTGCCTATATCTTATGTCTCTTGTTTTCTAATCTTCATACACACATAATATGGTAATTGCTTGATGAAAGATAAGATAATAAAGAAGTAAAAGAAGCCAACACACTCACAAGTAATTATCAAGAAAGGAGAATCAAACCCTAATATAACTACTTTGATTTTCTAACATGGTTTCAGAGCTAAGGTCAAGAAGAGTCGAAGATCACTTTGTTGGCATAGATTCTCCCTCTATGATGAACTATATAAGAATGGGTATTAACATTGTTGGAAGTTGGATCAAGAAGGTCATCTACTACTTGTTCAACAAGGTCAAGAGTCAAGGATTCTTGGCTGCCCTTACAGGGTCTCTTACTGATGACAATGCTTGGATTATTGATAGTGGAGTATCAAGACACATGACAGGTGAAAGTAAACAACTTCATACACTATCAAAGGAGTCATCCTCTATGCAATGGAATTGGGTCACAATGAAAGCTATGTTGTTAGAGGCCTGGGATCAACATCGTTGAAGTTGGATAATGGATCGAAGTTGCATCTCAACAACATTCTATATGTTCCAGGTTTGAAAAAGAATTTGTGTTCTATTTCTTGTTTAGAAGATAAAGGGGAAAGAATAGTTTTTGTTGATGGAAAAGTATTGGTTTGGGGAAAAGACTCTAGCATTGATAAAGCTCGAGTTATTGGAGTTCGTGAAGGAAGTCTTTATAGGGTCATTACACCACCTCCTCAAGCTTTGGTTCATATGGAAATAAGTCCCATTGAGCTATGGCATAGGAGGTATGGTCATCTACATTATAAGGTCATCCTTACTCTTAGTCAACTAGTTCATGGTATTCCTCATATGAAGTTGGATCATGAAGGTGTGTGGAAGCGATGCTCTTTGGGAAAACATACAAGAAAGCCATTTCATAATAATGAAACTAGGTCTAAAGAAATATTAGACCTCGTCCATTCCGATGTGTGTGGGCCCATTTCTGACAAATCACTTGGAGGTCATCTCTACTATGTGACATTTATTGATGACCATTCTAGAAAGACATGGCTCTACCTCCTCAAAACAAAAGATGAAGTATTTGTATTTGATAAGTTCAAGGAGTTTAGGGCTGAAGTGGAAACCCTAACTGAAAGAAATATAAAAACTCTAAGGTCTGACAATGATGGGGAATACACTTCTAAGGAATTAATTGCATATTATAAGGAAGTAGGTATCAAGAGGGAGCTCATTGTTCCCTATTATCCCGAACAAAATGGATTGGCCGAAAGGAAGAATAGGTCAATTGAAGAAGGCATTCAAACTATGCTCCTTGATCAAGATCTACCAAAGTTCTTATGGGGAGAAGCAGTGATGACTGTTGTATACATTCAAAACAGAATTCTTCATAAGAGTCTTGATAATACAACACCCGAAGAAGTATTCACAGGAAAGAAGCCGAGTGTGGACCACCTCCGAATCTTTGGAAGTCCAACATATATCCATGTTCCAAAAGACAAGTGAAAGAAGTTGGACTCTACAAGTATCAAGGGAATATTTGTTGGTTATAAACTTTCCTCAAAAGCATATAGAATTTACATAAAGGAACGAAGACACATTGAAGTAAGCAGGGATGTCATATTCGATGAAAATCAAGCATACGAGAAATCAAAGGATATTCCTAATGATTCTATGACGAAGAGGTTCCCATATTTGAAGAAGAAGAAGTTCATCATGAAAACTCTACTACAAATCTCGAAGAAGAAGGATGAAGTGAGCCTATTCAATCGATGGCCATCCCAACCACAAGGAAGAGGCCAAATTGGTTGAAAGCTACATTAGAAGATGTTGAAGGACATGAAGCTATGAAAGGCTCCTTTAGGGAAAGTAGAAACCAAAGAGATATTCTAGCTATGTTGCATATATGACAAAGTTAATTGAAGCGAATCATCTACATTCAAGGAAGTTGCGCATGAAGAGGTTTGGAAGAAAGCAATGCAGGAAGAATATCAAGCCATCATGAAGAATGGTGTTTGGGAGATCGTTTCTAGACCTAGTGACAAATCGGTTGTCACATCTAAATGGATCTATAAGATCAAACATGTTGTTGATGGAAGTAGAGACAAGTACAAAGCAAGATTCGTTGCAAGGGGTTTCTCTCAAAAGGAAGACATTGATTATAAAGAAACCTTTCGAACGACAGCAAGGTACACTACCATTAGATCGTTGGTTTCATTGGCTGCTACAATGGGGTGGAATATCCATCAAATGGATGTTAAGACCGCATTTCTAAATGAGACCATTGATGAGGAAGTGTACACGAACAACCCGAGGGCTTTGAAGTGAATAGCAGGGACTCTCATGTTTGCAAAATTAAGAAGGCCCTATATGGTTTGAAGCAAGCACCTAGGGCATGGTATGCAAGGATGGATGCATATCTACTTAGAATTGGGTTCATGAAGAGTTCTGTTGATTTGAATCTCTACATCAAGGTCATGAATAATGAGCCCGTCATTATTCTACTTTATGTGGGTGATTTATTCATCACAGATGTAGAGTGAAGAATTCAAGAATGCAAGAAGATGTTGGCAACGGAATTTGAAATGAAGGATCTAGGACTGATGCACTATTACCTAGGTCTAGAACTATGGCAGAGACCTGGGGAGATATATTTGGGGCAAGAAAAGCACATCATCAAGTTATTGCAGAAATTTGGGATGATAGATTCCAAGCCGATGACTACTCCTATAATCACCAACCTCAAGAAGTTGAGGGGCTTTGACTCTAGTCTCATGGATCCTACCTCATATCGACAGTTGGTGGGTTCCCTAATGTATCCAGTAAATACTAGGCCAAATATATGTTTTGCAGTGAATATTCTTAGTCATTTTCAATTGGAGCCTCGTCATGATCATTGGATAGATGCCAAACATATATTGAGGTATCTTCGTGGCGCTACACATCACTGCCTAAAGTATAATAGTAAGGAAGTCAAGCTAATTGGCTTCACAGACTCTGATTAGGGTGCCAGTGAGACCGATGGAAGGAACACTACCGAAGGATGTTTTAGTCTGGGAGTTGCTATGATCTCATGTATGAGTAGGAAGCAAGATCTTGTTGCATTGAGTAGTGTCTAGGCAGAATATGTGGTTGCATGTTAAGTAGGAAAAGAGGTTGTTTGGTTAAGGAAGCTTCTGACAGATTTGTTCGAGAAGTCTCTGGGTCCTACTGTGATTAATTGTAACAATCAAAGTTGTATCAAGTTGTTTGGAGATCCCGTGTTTCATTCGAAGACGAAACATATCAACGATAAGTTCCACTTTATTAGGAACTTGGTGCAGGATGGGATCGTGAAGTTGGAGTATGTCTCGGACTCTCAACAGATGAATAGGTAGCAAACATACTGACAAAGGCTCTTCCTAATAAGAAGTTTGAATATCTAAGGAACCTGCTTGGTTTGGTAGATATCATTGATTGTATTGATGACAAGAGTGTGGAAGAGATTTGTCGAGGGCCGAGGCTTTGCGAGTGAAGCAATGTCTGGGAAGACATCTGGCCAGCACTTTGAGTTGATGTCTAGGTCCCGAAGTTGGAAGGGTGGTGTTGGTTATTGAGCTCTATTTTTGGATACACGCCTGGATTTTTGGGTTGCTGGTTGGCAAGTAAGCCTAATGGTACCTAGAGGGGTTGAAAGCTTGAGTCCACCTTAAGCCCACTTGGACAGATTTCCCTAGTCAGGAATCTAGTCCACGGCATTGTGGTGCCTAAATTGTTGAGAGACCAATGGATAGATTTTCCTGGTCAGGAATCTAGTCCGTGGCATTGTGGTGCCTAAATTGTTGAGAGACCAATGGATAGATTTCCCTAGTCAGGAATCTAGTCCATGGCATTGCGGTGCCTAAAGTTCTTCATAGTTCATATAGTTTGAGATCTTCCATTGTATTTGTACATTATGAATACCTCCCTATTTAAGAGGGAGTGTTGGAAAATGTAACTATGTTCAGTCTTCATTAATGTACTTGAGCCATCATGTAATGTACTTGTCAAAAGAATAAAGAAAAGAATTTAAATTATTGTAATGACTTATTAAAGTATGGGTTTTATGCTTGGGTCATCATTATATTAGTCAAAGTCCCCATTGTGAACTCTTAGGATTAATATTGAGTTTATAGAGTCATTGTACATTCAAAGAGACCCTTCTTGGGCTTTTAAAGCATGTAAAAAGGTTTAGTATTGAGTCAAATATGATTTATGTATCCTCCACATCAAGTCGGCCTAAGGACCCTAATTCAACCCATAAGAAACCTATAAATACAAGCTAGTCGAAGTCATTTGGAGTATCATCTCCCAAGCTAGTTTGATACCTCAAGAGTATTTGTTGAAGTGCGAAGTCTATTGCCAGGAAGCCGAAGGAAGTGCGAGTTTGGGGAAGTTTAAGGAGAGGAAGAAAATCAAACTTTTGGTGCCTCTCTCTCTCTCTTTGTTCCGTGCTCTGGATTGGGAGATCGAAGTCTCCTAAGTTTTGTTGTTGTTGGAAGGGATCAAACCATCGTCGAAGATCTGGAAGGCTAACTTGGTGTGGAGGGAAGGTCTGGTCTTGGTCTAGGGTGAAGAGTCTCAAAGAATACTATTGAAAGGAAGAATTACCTTGACTTATTTTTCCCCTCAAGGGAGGTTTTTTCCCTAGCATAGTGCCTATATCTTGTTGTCTCTTGTTTTTTGATCTTCATACACACAATATGGTAATTGCTTGATAAAAGATAAGATAATAAAGAAGTTAAAGAAGCCAACACACTCACAAGTAATTATCAAGAAAAGAGAATCAAACCCTAATATAACTACCTTGATTTTGCGAAATAAGCTTGTGAAACGCCTTCATTAAATTAATTAACCATCATTTAAATTTTTCCTAATTCTAACTTAGGAAAACTAGTTAATTAATAGTAATTAATTGAGGAAATGTGAGAATGCTCTAGAACTCACATGGATTGAGTTTGAGATAATCTTAGCCATTGATGAACATCTAATCATGGTCATTGGTTCACCAAAGAGAGATTATAAGAGCAGGTCGATGGGGTTGGAGATAGATACACCAAGGACACACCGAGTGAGAGGGAGATCTAACCAGATCGAATTTCCCAAAGAGCAGAGATTCATTGTCAGGAAGAATTCGAGCTGTCGAGTAGCATAGATTAAGGAGCAGCAGCAGAGTGATTCTAGAGGATTTTCGAGTGCCGAAGGAGGTAACAAAGAGAGATTGAGTTATTCCATAGGAGGTTGCACAGGGGCTTGCGCAAGGCCTTAAGGAGGAAATTAGATTCAGTTAGAGGAGAGATCGATTCAATAGTTGAGTGCTAGGAAAATTCATCTAGAGGGCCAGCAAATGATTCTCAATAGCAGAAACAGTCAGCAGAGGAAGATAGCAGTTATTCTAGGCAGTGTGAGTTTCAACCTACGCATTGTTTGTGCAGAAGTTGACGTAGATGTAGATTTGGAGCTGATTGAGGAGCCAGATCACATTGCTTGTGGAGAGAGACAAAATTATCTCAGATATTTTGCCAATGATTTCTCAGGAGAGGATTGCCAGTTTGGCATCCAGTTTATTGTGCTCATATTTCGCAGTTGAATAAAATAATAAAACCCTCATCTGCTGCACTGATTTTCCCACATTAGGTTTTACTGGGGACATTTGTCCAAAAAATAACGGTTTCAATTTTTTTGTGTTCTATTTTCTCAGTTCCAAATTTATTTCTGTAGTTCATTTTATTTTTGGTGAAAATTGCAATAGTGATTTTATTCGTTGTTTGTCGTAATAGCAAATAAACTGCACAATAATATTTAGTTAGAAGAATAATTTCCAGCTGTTGCAATAGGTGAAAATTTCACATGGTATCAAAGCGAGTTTGAAGACAAATTAGAAGCGCAGTAGCGAAGGAGAAATTTTGCAACTTCAAAGGAAGACTTTGGGCAAAATTTATGGATCTGCGCAGACCACCAGCAAGAAGTGCAAATTAGTAGAGGCAGGGTTCGATTTTCAGTTTGCAGGCAGCAGAAAATTTGAAGAGCCTCAGTTGCAATGATTTGCAAGCAGTGATGTTGCCAGGAAGCAGTTCCGGTGAACATATCAATAATTTTGTTGAGCAAATTTTGGTGCAGTGATTTTTGCAATAGCAAATCAACACTAAGCATAAGAGAAAAAGTACACAATTATACTCGGGATGTCTTCAATAAATTTTTCAGATTTCTCCACTATGGCCACAGACAGATTTGATATTCAAGAGGCTACAGATTTGTCTTCCAAATTGGAGGACGACTCTGCTTAGATAGCTTGCCTATCTAGCTCAACTTCATAGGGAGTCTGCTATATAGACAATGGAGTGTCACCTCACAGAACAGGAGTTAGAGAATACTTCTCCAACTATAATGAGAAGGATATGGACTTCCAGATAACAATGGGAAACATGACTAAATGTACTCCAGTCGGGAGAGGTACCATTGACATTCATAGGGAGTCAAGAGCAAGCACCAATGTTACTGATGTATTGTATGTGTTAGGACTAGGTATGAACCTAATTTCAATCCCAACTACAAGAAAAGGGATATGATGTCCACTTTGTAGGGAAGAAGGTGTTCATCAAACATCAAAACTAGAAAAGGGTAAAACAAATTGGAGTACGAAGCAACAAATTATATAAGTTGCAGCTCGACTCTCCAATGGCACTAGTTAGCAATCACAGTAACAGTGGGAGAAATCTGAACGAGTTATGGCATAGGAGGATGGGAGATTTACATCATGGAGCACTTAGAATGCTTAGGAAGACAATAACTAGTGTTCAAGAACTAGGCACAAAACATAATGATGTGTGCAAAGGGTGAGTACTTGGGAAGTAAGCTAAGGCAACATTCCCAAGAAGTGGCAGCAAATCAGATGGTGTGTTACAACTTATACACTTAGATATTTGTGGCCTTATGTCCACTAGATCTTTCAGAGGGTACAAGTACTTCGTCACTTTTATCGATGACCATTTTAGGAAAAACTAGATCCATTTCTTAAATACCAAGGATGAGGACTTCAGTCACTTCAAGGAGATTAAGGCTCTAGTAGAGAATGCAACAGGGAAGAAGATCAAGGTTTTTCACTCGGATAACGGAGGTGAGTACACAGATAGTGACTTCACGTATTTTTGTGCAAAGGAAGGCATCAAGAGAGAGTGGATAGCTCCATACAAACCACAGCAGAATGGGGTAGCGGAGCGGAAGAGCAAGTTTATAGTTGGGGCTGCAAAGGCGATGTTATATGACAAGGATTTGCCCAAGCTCTTACGGGCACAGGCATGTAACACAGCTATGTATATACAGAACAGGGTTCCTCACAGGGCATTGGGCAAGATAATGCTAGAAGAAGTCTTCTCAGGGAAGAAGCCAGGAGTCAGTGACTTCAGGATCTTTGGCAACATAGCTTATTTCCATATACTAGATAAAAATCGTACTAAGTTGGATCATACTACAGAGAAGGGGTTCTTCGTTGGGTATAGCAAGACCTCCAAGGCATATAGGATCTGTATTCCTAGCAACAAGAAGATTATCTTGAGAAGGGATGTAAAGTTCATGGAGGACAGAGCCTTCAAGAAATCTCGTGAGATGCCAACAGGGGATCAGAATGGGCCAGCAGAAGCTCCATTAGTCCAGAAACAGGGATAGACATAAGGACAATCACATGGATCTAATATTATTACCAGTACTAGCACATCCTCAAGTGTAGGAGATCTAGTGAGTTTGCAGCAGATAGAGCAGCAGAGGCATGATGAGGAGATGGTTGATCCTCCCACCACCAGTGGTAGAACCAATATAGAAATTCGTCACACAGTAAGGGATGTTGAGGAGTTCATAAGAGGTCCTAGGATGAACAAGAGAGAACGCAAACAGCGAAACAGGTACTAAGCATTAGTGGCACAGGTTGTAGAACCTTCCACCTATTACGAGGCCACTCAACATCAGGTATGGATAGATGCCATGGTGGAAGAGTATAGCTCCATCATGACAAACAATGTTTGGGACGTGGTGCCGAGACCTGAGGTAAAGTCAGTTGTGGGATCTCGATGGATCTAGAAGACCAAGTACATTGTTGATGGCGACATGGAGAAGTACAAGACTAGGTTTGTGGCAAAGGACTATTCACAAAAGGAAGGGATAGACTATGAGGAGACCTTCGCCCTAGTTGCCAGATATACTTCTATCTGGTCAGTTATATCTCTAGCAGCACAAACGGGATGGTAGATTCACCAGATGGTGTTGGAATTTCTAAGTCTACCTGTTAGAAACCCTTCATGTACTTTTCTAATTTATTTCTGCCTACTTGTTCTGATTAATTAACAAGTTATTTACCATGTAAATATTGACACTGTGACCACTGTAGGAAACAAAACAAGCACACAAGTGACACCGTTGTTTTTGGAACAATGTCCCCGGAAAAACCCAATGCGGGAAAACCAGTGCAGCTATCTGAGGGTTTTATTATTACGCAATTTCTTAATACAATCTGGATGCCAAAACTGGCTCACTCAATAGAGAATAATCTCGGCAGTAGTACCTCTCTACTCGGAAGCATATATTCTGGCCGAAACCCCGGATAAACACTCCAACAGCTCCCAGCTCCAATCTGCCCCACGAAAACCCCAGCATAAGCCTCTAGGGACTGCATCAACCCTTTCTGGCCCAGCGTCACCCTAGCTCGCCCTGCATCAGCCTCTAGAGGCACTGCGTCAGCCCTTAGAGCCTTTGTGTCACCCACGCTGGCTCTCTGAGGCACTGGCTGCCTATGCGTGAGCCCTGGCTGGCTTTGCGTCCCTCTCTCCCTACCATTGTTGCATCTGCACTGCAACCCCTCTCATCATGCTGCCTATAACACTGCCACTGCTAACTGCTGCACTGCAACTCAGTTACTGAGAAGTAAGTAACTGATCTCCCAACTCTAACATCTCTGTCAGGCTAGAAACGCACCTGATGTTGAAGCTCCCTCTGTCACTGACAAGTGCTCCCTCTCTAACCTATGCATTGTTGCAACAACTCTGTGCATCTCACACTGTTGCCTCACACTATCCTGGAACTCCTGCACTGTAGCTCCCTCTGTCGCTCCATCCGTCTCTAACGACATCCGCCAGTCTTGCAACTCCTCTTCGGGGCTCCCGTAGCAAGCTACAATCCAAGAGGTTGGGTACCTCGAGGATCCTGCCCCTCATCGCCTATAGTCCGTCTGACTACAGCTCGATATCTCCCCGCTTCTGCTCAAGTGGCGTGTGAGCACTCATGGCACAGTCATCATCTGTCTCCAACTCCTTCTCCGCTCTTGCTGGCCAGCCTTGGTCTCGGAAGCCTCTCCCTTGCTCCTCTTCCTTGGACACTGGCTCGCATAGCGACCCAGTTCCTCACAGTTGAAGCATTTGACCTTGGAGAGGTCCTTCTTTTTCCATTTCTCCTGCTTGCCCTCAGATGCTAGGGCAACATCCTCCACTTCCTCCTTCTTGATTCTAATCCCCTTGCCACTGCTTCCCGCCTTGCTTAGCCCTTTGATCTCTTCTTGGCAAAGAGCAGCCCACATTTCCTCCCAATCTAGAAGGGTCGACCTACCCAGTATGCTCTGGAAAAACACCTCTCAGTCTTCTAAGACTGCGTTCAGGGCTGTTCTCACCATCAATTCTTGATCCGGCATGGCTCCTATGGAAGTCAAATGATCCCGGATCTCCTTCAATCAACCGAGGAAGGGGTCGATCTGTTCTCCCTTTTGCATCTGGTATGACTGCAGCTAATTTTCTAGTAGCATCTTCCTCTGCACGGAAGTATGCTAATACAACTTCTTTAGGGCCTCCCACATCTCATTTGTCGTATTCTTCTCGGCAATGTGTGGTACTACATGGTCCTTGACCCCGTCAAGGATGATGCTCTTGGCCCTCGCCATTGCATCCTCGTACTTACCGTTATCAACTGGGTCAACTAGGACCGCTATTGTCCTCAAGGCGAATTGCTTGAGACGGTTCCTGTCTAGAACGGATAAGATTTTGGCCTTCCAAACTACAAAGTTTGAGGCTCCGTCCAGTCTGTCCTGGTCTTTTTCCCCGTTCACTGCCATCTCGCTGCTCCTCTACTTCCCTTTTGGAAGTTCTCGGTGTGACTCCCTCTAAACCTCGATTTCCCTCCTAGAAACCTCTCTGCCAATGTCGAGATGCCCCCACTCCGATCCTTAGTGCAACTGCACCACTGATCCGGATTTCTTGGCTGCAAAACCTCAATAGCAACTCCCTCCTCCTTGCTCTTGCCCTCTTAGGTATTGTTCTGACTACAATACCCCACTAGCTTCACTGTGCAACTTACCCACAACCTCCTAACCTCAGCAAACTGAAGGTTAGAGCTTCTAGGCTCTGTGCAATCCCGGCACCAACAAAATCCACACCTCCTGGGCATGGGCATCAATCCTTCCTAACTGAGAAAGATGACCAGGCACTGCGTAGGTCAAATCTGCTCCCCTCTGCCACTACGCTGATCCTCTTCCCGACTCAAACTTGATGACGCAGGCATTGTGTCACCCCTCCCTTGTTGCTTCTCTGTTAGCAACAGCTTTTGTCACTCGGGACAGTTGTTTTCTGCTGCTACTACTCTGCTCGATTGATGTCCTTAGTTATCCTGTGATCTGCAACCACGCTCCAATACCATGTTGGAATTTCTAAGTCTACCTATTAGAAACCCTTCATGTACTTTTCTGATTTATTTTTGCCTACTTGTTCTGATTAATTAACAAGTTATTTACCATGTAAATGTTGAAAATAAATACAAGTACATGCTCAACACACTACAGATCATCAACTGACTGAAACAAAACAAGCACACAAGTGACATCGTTGTTTTTGGACCAATGTCCCCAAAAAAACCCAATGCGGGAAAACCGGTGCAGCTATCTGAGGGTTTTATTATTATGCAGTTTCTGAATACAATCTGGGCGCCAAAATCGGCTCACCCAACAGAGAATAATCTCGGCAGTAGTACCTCTCTACTCTAAAGTAGATATTCCAGCTGAAACCCCGGATAAACACTACGACAACTCCCAGCTCCAATCTGCCCCACGAAAACCCCAGTGTCAGCCTCTAGGGACTATGTTAGCCCTTTCTGGCCCAACGTCTACCCAACGTCACCCTAGCTTGCCCTACGTCGACCTCTGGAGGCACTGCATTAGCCCTTAGAGCCTCTACATCACCCACACTGGCTCTCTGAGGCACTGTGTAGCTACTGGCTGCCTCTGCGTGAGCTTTGGCTGGCTCTACGTCCCCTCTCCCGGCTTTTGCGCTGATTCTCCCAGTACCCTCTCTGCTTCTATATTCACTGCCCCTCAACTGCAACTCTGATCACTCTTTCGACTTCCTCAACAAACCCTGCCCCATAAAATCAAAATCTTGATCAACTCGGTGTGTTCTCCAAGTGACCCTCAAACCTCCTCTTATACTTTTCTCGTTGACAAATCAACGGCCGAGATTAAGTCCCTAATCAATGGCTAAGATTAACTCTGGCTTGATCCATGACTTTTTGGACCTTCTATAACATAGTTTTATATAATTCACATTAATATTTTATTTTCCCTAAGTTTAGACTTAGGGACTCCATTAAAAATATTAATTATTTTAATATCTCCCAAACTATTTAGAATCTTCCCAAACCATTTCTAGGTATTGGAGATCTCATGTGCTCCTCCCCACAAATTTTCGTGGCTAGAGCACAACATCCGATGCTACCCCAAATCAATAGATGGGCATCAAGATTGCTAGTTTATGTAGCATCGGAGGTGTTCTAGTCTCGAAACTTTGTGGAGAGGCTAAAACACGGGAGTTCTCCATAACCCAGAAATCGTTTCTGGAAATCCCGCCTAGAAGTGTCTCAATCAAAATGAATTGAGATAAGATGTGAATCATTTAGAAACTCACAGAGATCGACTGGAAATTAATTTGGGCCCTTGATTAAGTTTTAATCTTGGTCGTTGGAGGTCCAACAGAGGATTATAAGAAGAAGTCGATGGGTAAATGAGGAACAGACTTGTAGAGATTGATTTCCTTGGAGAGTTCGATTTTCTAGAGGTAGTAGCCAAAAGAGTTCGAGCCTCAAAGGGAAGTAGAGATAGAGAGGGGCAAGGGCAGTGATCTAGAGGACGCTTTCTAGATCCGAAGAGGCAACAGCAAGAGGTCGAGTTATTCCCAGTGAGGCAGCGCAGACGATTGCACAGTTAGCTTTAAAGAGCAATTCGATTTAGCTGGGGGGGGAATTGGTTCAGCATCCAAAGGCCTGGAAAGTTTTCCAGAAGGTCGAAGAATCATTTTCCTCAACAGAGACAGGCATAACGACTTGATTAGAAGCAATTCTGGGCTAGACGTCCAAGGGTCCGTGCAAGAACTGCGCAGAAGCCAGTGTGAGGGTCAATGAGGACGAGTTTCTGAAGTGAAGTTGTGTCGTCATTGCCTGTGGAGGAAGGGAAATTCCCTTCGATAATTTTGGCCAGATTTTCTTGTTGTTTGGATTGCCAGTTGGGCATCCATAGATTGTACTCAGAATTTCAATATTGCTTAATAATATAAAACCCTCAGCTGCTACACCGGTTTTCCCAAGTTGGGTTTTTATGGGGACTTTAGTCCAAAAATAACTGTGTTAATTTTGATGTGTGTGTGCTAGCATATTTCTTAGTTTCCAGCGCCATTATTTTTCCGCAGTTTTATTCGTGAAGGTTGCAGTGTGATTCAGTATTTTCCATAGCAAATAAGTTGTTAAATTAATTAACAATTAGGAGAATAATTTCCAATTGCTGCAACAGGATTTCAATGGTGAAATTTTCACAAAGACAGCCTTCTTGAACAGGGTGATAGAGGAGGAGGTATATATAGAACAGCCAGAGGACTCTGATACACATGAGAGGGGCACACATGTGTGCAGACTGAAGAATGATTTACACAGGCTCAAGCAGGCTCCCAAGGCATTGTATGGTCGGATTGACAGCTAGTTGTAGCAGATGGGATTCGTCAAGAGTGACGCAGATCCCAACCTTTATTATTTGATGCTAGCAGATGAGCCACTTATCCTAGTGCTATATGTGGATGAACTCTTCTTGACAGGGTCATCAGGGCTCATAGAGGACTGCAAGAGGAACCTGGCAGCAGAATTTGACATGAAGGATTTCAAACTGATGCATTACTTCCTAAGCTTGGAAGTGTGGCAGAAAGATGGGGAGATCTTCCTTGGGCAAGGAAGATATGCTACGAAGATTCTGAAGAGATTCAACATGCAAGATTGTAGACCAATGTCCTTGCCTAAGATTACAAACTAGAGGAAGATCGATGCATCAAAAGACGAGGACGTTGACCCAACCCTATATAGACAGTTTATCAATTCCCTCATGTATCTGGTCAATACTAGGCCAGATATTTGCTTTGTGGTCAACACTCTCAATCAATGTATGGTGGGAGCTAAGAGAGTGCATTGGAAAACAGCGAGGCACATTCTGAGGTATTTGCGTGGCACAGTCAAGTATGGATTGAGGTATACTCGAGGTGATGGTCTCAGACTATGTGGAATCACAAATGCAGATTGGGTAGGTAGTTCAGTGGACAGGAAAAGCACATCAAGATGTTGCTTCAGCGTTAGATCAGGTGTTGTTTCTCAGTGCAACAGGAAGCATAAGCCAGTAGCACTGAGCTTTGCAGAAGCAGAGTATATGGCAACTAGCACAGCCACATGCAAAGCTATATGGCTACAGAAGATACTGGTGAGCCTGTTCAGTCAGAGGTTGGAGGTGACCAATATCTACTGCGATAATCAAAGTTGCATTAGGCTCTCTGAAAATCCAATGTTTCATGATAGGTCGAAACACATAGATATATGATATCACTTCATCTTAGATTGTGTGCAGCGTGCAACAATTTAGCTACTGCATGTTCCCACAGAAGAGAAAGTTGCAAATATACTCACTAAAGCTCTAGGTAGAGCTAAGTTTGTCTATTTCAGAGAACATATGGGTATAGTGGAGAACCATTTTCAGTAGCAGGGGGATCAATGTCAGCATGGTGCAGTTAGATCTTGGGGGATAGTTGCAAGACTAGTTGCAATCAGTTATTGAGGGGTGCATAGCCAGTCAAGGTGCAGACAAATACTCAGTAGACAGTGCAGAATTTAGTTGCAACCAAAGGCTCATGAGACAATTGCAGAGCCAATATAGGGATAGTTGATTCAAGGTTTTGTTCTCAGTTGTAGTAGTTGCAAAAGCAACAGCAGCCTGAGATCAGTGGAAAAGCAATGTTGGCAGCAGTACAGGGTAGTACAGTGGCAAGTGCAATATCAGCAGCAGCGCGGATGCAGTATTGTTTAGCTACAAGGTTAGCAGATGAATCAGAGTATGTGCAGCAGTGGCTTGGTGGACAGCTAAGTCACCGGATTCGTCCTAAACCCCCTGCGAATCCCAAATCCGGCGAATCCGACACGATTCGGTCCGGATTCGTGTCCAAATCACAAGACACGTCGTGTCCGTTTTGGATACGTCGTGTCCGTTTTGGACACGTCGTGTCCGTTTTGGATACATCGTGTCCGTTTTGGACACGTCGTGTCCGAGGGCGTGTCGTGATTTTAGGACATGTGTCCGGTTTCCAGGACTCGCTAAGCTCAGTGCGGGAAAGAAAAGGGCATGTTTGCTCATTAATATTTTTATTTGGCAAGTGATTTGTGTTGTTGCAGCAAGGAGTAGAGCATTTTGGCAGCGTCATGATCAAGTCTAGGCCCTAGTATTGATATGCTATTCATGGTAATGTTAAATTCTTAAAGTAAAAGTGACATTCTCCTTAATCTTCATTTTCATCCTTTTACTTAAATTTTTAACATTACCATGAAATGACTCAGGATGTTTTGAGAGTGGTT
>APFE031142492.1:66456-88360 GCA_000404065.3 Pinus taeda | reverse complement strand
AACGAATCCTAATGTGTCCTGTTCCGGGGGGTCAGCGTGTCCGAATCCGACACCACGAATCTCGAATCCTACGTGTCCTGAATCCCCGTGTCAGGTGACTTAGGTCGACAGTGATAGGATGTCACAGATGTCAAACATCAGTAGCATGAGGGAAGATGTTATGGGAGAGAACAACTTCCTCACTAAGAGGGAGTGTTAGTTTTTATAGCATTAAACAAGTGCTCTAGTCTCGACTTGTGTCAGAGAGGCTAAGAACACGAGATCTTCAAAACCCAAAAAAGGTTTCATGAGATAAGCTTGCAAAACAACTTAATTAAATTAATTAACCATCATTTAAATTTTTCCTAAGTCTAACTTAGGAAAATTGGTTAATTAATAGCAATTAATTAAGTAAAAGTGAGAATGCTCTAAAAACTCACATGGATTGAATTTGAGATGATCTTAGGCGTTGATGGAGATCTAATAATGGTTGTCGGTTCACCATCGAGAGATTTTAAGAGCAGGTCGATGGGGTTGGAGATAGATACACCAGAGACATATTGAGTGAGAGGGAGATCTAGGAAGATCAAATTTCCTAGAGAGGGGAGATTTAGTGTCGGGAAGAATTCGAGCCAGAGATTGAGTAGCAGAGATTGGGGAACAACAATAGAGTGCTTCGGAGGATTTTCCAGTGTCGAAGGAGGCAGCATGGCCAAGTTATTCCATAGGAGGCTACGCAGGGGCTTGCACAAAGCCTCAAGGAGGCAATTAGATTCAGCCAGAGGAGAGATCAATTCAGAGGAGAGATCGATTCAGTAGCTGAGTGCCAAGAAAATTCTTCTAGAGGGCCAGTTAATCATTCTCAGTAGCAGAGACAGTCAACAGAGGCAGATAGCAGTTATTACAAGCAGTATGAGTTTCAGCGTACGCAGAAGTTGACGCAGAGGCAAATTGGGAGCTAATTGTGGGGCCAGATCAGGCCAGGATTGCTTGTGGAGAAAGAGAAAACTCTCTCAGATGTTTTGCCTATGATTTCTCAGGAGAGGATTGCCAATTTGGCATCCAGTTTATTGTACTCAGATTTTGCTACTGAATAATTATAATAAAATCTTCATCTACTGCACCAGTTTTCCCACATTGGGTTTTTCCAAGGACATTTGTCTAAAAAATAACAGTGTCAATTTTATTGTGTGCGCTCTTTTTTTTCAATTCCATATTTATTTCCGTATTGCATTTTATTTTTGGTGAAAATTGCAATAGTTATTTTATTTGTTGTTTGCCGTAATAGCAAATAAATTGCACATAATAATATTCAGTAGAAAATTAATTTCTAGTTGCTGCAATAGGTTAAAATTTTACATGCCTTGGTAACTTATACCATTAATAGAGGAACGCATGCTTAGTTAAGGAGAGTGTAACATATGCATTAAAGAGAGCGTAAGAGGAATCTTTTATGACATGCTTTTAATGAGTGTAAGAGGAATAGGCAATATCTCTAATGAGTGTGTAAGAGAGTAACATATCATTAAGAGAGAGAGAGAGAGTTACGTAGTGCTATGTGAGACATCAAGGAGAGAGGTGTGGTGAGATTGAGGTGATGAAGGTAAGGTGACATGTAATTCTTTTTAATAATAATATCATAATGTCATAAAGGATAATAATAATAATATTGTTGATTGAGCCAAGATTGAACTATTAGGATTGATTAATGATAAGTTAAGTGATTTTCCATCAACAATACTTGATTATCAAATGATGCAAGGTGATTTACTAGTTTTTGGAAAGTCATATTTGAGATGTTAGACATGACTTTCTATTTTTAGAAAGTCACTCCAGAAATATCAGAAATGAGTATTTATTTAAGGAAATTCATCCCTGAGCTGCCAATTTTCAACAAGTATTTGGTGTATTTCTTGCTGGCTTAGTTGATTTTATGCATATTTTGCATATTATATCAGCAAGACAGATCGATGATACAAATGTAGAAATCCATGGCATTGGTAGAAATTGGAAAATATGCAAGTGTGCAGTAAACTTCATGGTATGGTGATCTTTAGAAAATTTGCAAGACCACAAGCCAAAAAATTCATGTTGTCGAACACAACAAAGATAAAACCACTACATGAATATGTTTGATTGTAGATAAAAAAATCTAGAGTGACAGACTAGAGTGGCATCAAGCACCTTGTAAAATGCTTTAGGAAGGCATTGATGTACTCTAAATCACACAATATGTCTGTGCTCAGCCATGGAAGCTCTAGATGGGGATTGGAAACAATCCTCGAGAATCCCGATATGAGTTGGAAGGAGAATTTTGAATGGGAGAACACCATACCAGAATCATAGAACTCCCAAGCCCTTCATCAAAGGCTCTAATACCAGCTAACGCGTGAATGAAAATGACAACAATGAAAATACTCACATAAGAAAGGAAAGTGCAAGAAGAGAGATTGTCACAACCATAAACACTCTACACTCTATGTTCCACTATATATTCATGAGTACATAGAACCAAAAATTGATATGTAGTGATAGATGGAGTAATTGGTGGACTTACAAATGGAGTTACAAATAGAAATATACAAATATAATAAATTATCCATTTTTCACCTATTAATTGACATCACCATTTATTATAATATGGGAACCAACTTTTGAAAGGCTTGGAAAATAAAAAATGAGTGGAAACATGATTTTTTAAAAGAAGTTATGTTTCATAGGAATATGATCCCTGTAATTCTAGTTTTATGATTTTAGATCATTTCATACAAAATCTTAGTTAACTATCCCTATAATCCACCAACTAAAACAACTAATATTTTCAGCCAAATGGACAAGTTTTTTTATTTTCCATGTATACTTCAAGGAAACATTTTGGTGCATTGCAAAATACACTTGAAAAGAACAAAAAACATGTGACCAGTATAACTAGACCATAAAATTGATATACCTCATTAGGAGGAACGTTCAGCGCTTTGGCAGCTGCTAGAAATATATCTGGGGCAGGTTTCAGGTTCTCAAATAAATCAGCTGATACAATCGCATCAAAGCTGCACAAATGCAAAGACAATTTTCTTCTTCTGAGTTAAAACAAGGATAATTTTAACATAAAGTAAAAATACAATTCCTTACTTTTCTCCCAGAGCTTGTTTCCCCTTTATTTTCTCCACATCTACCGAGTAAAAGAAGCTAATGTTGGTTCAACAAATCTGTTAGTTTATGTGCAAGTTGTAGAATATAGGAATACAATTATCATTTTGAAACGTTGTCATGAAAATCATAACATGTGAAGAAACTAGCATTCTTAATTTTAGCCCAGAATTTGCTGTGATATGTTTTTGGCTTTTCTTTGCAATCTTGTACGTCATGTGGTATCATTACTCTCATTGACATTGTAGCTAAAGCACATATTAAAGAGAATTAAAGAGCTGGAAAAGTGGATAATACATAATATTTGTATTTATAGTTCCTCCTTTAGGAGATTTTGCCGCCTTGCCTACACACCTAGGTTAATGTGGGAATAATCCTCAACCCCACAAGGTGTGTTCTTGGTGGCAAAGCTCAGAGAAGGGGCTGTCAACTAATCCCAACTCTCTTCGTTAAAGCTCACTCCTAACTAAACTAAGGGGGGTGGGTCCGTAGGGATGGTTAGTGAAATGAAACTTGTTGGAACAACAAGTTCTATGAGACTAAAGTTAATGGAACTACTTCTCAAAGGTAACTTGGTTCAACATATAAGCAAGTATGTAAATGTATGAGCAATATGAAAGATATATTCAATGATAATCCACATGACATTTAAGAATAAAAAGTATAGACCAGTGCTTTTCAAATACTTGCTCAAATGTAAATAACAAGTACTTGCACAATGGAAATGGAAATTCAAGTTACAATGACAAGTAATCCTGCAAAACCATTGTTAGATCAAGATATGAAATATAAGCAACAAGAAATATAAATTGCAAAAGTGAGTAGAGCTTGCACTTGTAAAGGGAATGCTTCAAATAGAAATAGACAATGACATCAAATAGCCATGAGCAAATAGATTTTAGAACGACAAGTACAAGAGACATATAACAATATAGCAAATAAAATGGAAAATGCTCATAAAGTAACTTGACAAGATAATGACTAAAACTAAACTATATGAAATGCAATTATCATGGTTAATCTTAAATGTCTAAGGTAAGAAAGTCCCCTTTCAAATTCTTACCAAAGGGTAAAGACTGGGGTGACTTGCAAGGAAAATGGCCTAAGGAGGCACTAGTCCGTTGTTAACGATACCCTCCCCAAAGTCCTTACAAATCCCACATGTCTTCGTTCCTACAAGGGGGCAAAGCCACCTCCATAACTACAGGGTCGCGTGGTTGGAACCTTACTCCGTACCAAATGGAGGAAAAATCAGGAAAAATTTTGTTCTAAAATGTTTATATAACCAAGCTTATGCTTGCAGGTAATTTCTAGAGATGCAAGAATAATGCTAGAATGCTTAGTGAAAAGATTGAATGTTAATGAGATGCTTCCAAAAAAGTGTTGATAACAATACTTCCAAATAAATTGAAATGAACTATTGAAATAGTGCTCAAAAGAATATGCACCAACAACTCTAATTGAAAAATTTAAAGTGAAATGTCAACTCACAAGCTTTGAAATGAAAATTGCGTGAGATCATAAGCTTCACAAGTTGCTTGTAAATGAGTGAGCTAAGTCTTAATTTGCAATTTGCTTCAAGTAAAGAATGGCTACAAGATGCTCCAAAAGATACAAGATGCTCCAAAAGATGTATCAATGAACAATATAATCAAAAGGATATTTCAAGCACAGAAAGAAAACAATGGAGCATGTGCCAATAGTATGTGAAACAATTGCCAAGTAAGAGAAACTAGATCAATGAACAAATCAAAGTTGCCAAGGAAATGTAAAGTGCTTGCTTGTAATGTGTTGTAGCTTAAAGGCAAATAAACATGAATTGCTCCAAAGGATTGCAAATGTTGTAGCTCAAACAACCATGATAAAATATTTGATTACAAAGTTAAGAGAATGTGAGTGTTATGTGTTAAGTTTATGAATTAACCATGCGTGAGGTAGATTAGATCAGCAAGTAAATATGCATGCAAGTCAACGAATCATGCAAATTAGAAACTAAGCTAAAAAAAAGTCAATCCACCCAAGAATGGTCCTCCCTCTAAATGAGAGGGTGGGATGCCATGGGAAAATTCCCAAGCTCCGTCAAGAGAAAATGAGATATTTTATTAGCTTATTACACGAAAAAGAGCCTCTCCAAGGCTTTCAATGAAATCAAGGGGAATCTTTACAAAGATTTCTAGTAATGAGAGCTAGATCTCCTCCTTGAAGAAGTCAAACTAATGGCAGATGAAGAGTACAAAGAGGTTGAATGATCAATAATACATGTCGTTGGGCCTTCCAAGTTCTAAGAAACCTAATGAAGTCCATAAGTGCCACAATGATGAATAGGACTCCCAAAAGTAGTGGACAATGAGTTGGCCACTTGTTCTCCAAATAATAAACCTTTGGTGCTCCCAATGGGTGTGAGGGCACACAAGTAACCTCGTGGGCCTCCAAGTAGGTCGAAGATGCCTGTAGACCATCTATAAGTGCTCAAATGATGTCTAAGTGATGCCACATCAGCATATAAGTCCTGGATCATCTGCTAAGTGTATGGTACAACTATGGGATCAGTTGGGCATGGTGAACCAAGTGCATTTTCCTCGTCCAATAGGAGAATCTCGAGCAATCTCTGAACATCTCTGGGGATCAACGGAGTGTTGTCTACTATTGTGTAAGTCAATGGCTCTCAACACACTCTACATGTGCCAATGTTGCCCTTGGGAGGGTTAGGACCCCATATAAGGAGACCAAACCCAAAATGGGTACTATCTGCAATCCTGCATAAGAGCCAATGTGTCCCCTAGCCTTCCAGTACAACAAGTCATCAAAGGAAATCGAGTTAAAGAGCTTACAAACCATGGACAACAGGTGGGCACTTCATAATGGCATGTCCTTCCATAGTGGGCTTTGGCATGTGCTAATCTCTCCCTTAACATCTTCCCTCATGCTGTTGATGTCTAACATCTGTGACATCCTACCACTGTCCACCAAGTCATTGCGCAGACTCTAATTCATCTGCTAACCCTGTAGCTAAATAATATTGCATCTGCGTTGTTGCTGATATTGCACTTGCCACTGTACTACCTTGTACTGTTGCCAACATTGCTCTTCCACTGATCTCAGGCTGCTGTTGTTGTTGCCACTACTACAGCTAAGAACAAAACCTTGAATCAACAGTCCCTATATTGGTTTTGCAATTATCTCATAAGTCTTTGGTTGCAACTAGCTTCTGCACTGTCTATTGAGTATTTGTCTGCGCCCTAACTGGTTATGCACCCCTCAATAACTGATTGCAACTAGTCCTGCAACTATCCCTCAAGATCTAACTGCACCATGCTAACACTAATCCACCTACTACTAAAAATGGTTCTCCACTATACCCATATGTTCTCTGAAATAAACAAACTTAGCTCTCCCTGGAGCTTTAGTGAGTATATTTGCAACTTTCTCTTCTGTGGGAACATGCAGTAGCTAAATTGTTGCACGCTGCACACAATCTAAGATGAAGTGATATCAAAAATCTATATGTTTCGACCTATCATGAAACATTGGATTTTCATAGAGCCTAATGCAACTTTGATTATCGCAGTAGATACTGGTCACCTCCATCCTCTGACTGAACAAGCTCACCAGTATCTTCCATAGCCATATAGCTTTGCACGTGGCTGTGCTAGCTACCATATACTCTGTTTCTGCAAAGCTCAGTGCTACTGGCTTATGCTTCCTGTTGCACTGAGAAACAACACCTGATCTAACGCTAAAGCAACACCTTGATGTGCTTTTCCTATCCACTGAACTGCCTGCCCAATCTGCATTTGTGATTCCACATAGTCTGACACCATCACATCGAGTATGCCTCAATTCATACTTAACTGTGCCACGCAAATACCTCAGAATGTGCCTCGTTGTTGTCCAATGCACTCTCTTAGGTCCCACCATACAATGACTGAGAGTGTTGACCACAAAGCAAATACCTGGCCTAGTATTGACCAGATACATGAGGGAACTGATAAACTGTCTATACAGGGTTGGGTCAACGTCCTTGTCTTCTAATGCATCGATCTTCCTCTAGTTTGTAATCTTAGGCATGGACATTGGTCTACAATCCTGCATCTTGAATGTCTTCAGAATCTTTGTAGCATATCTCCCTTGCCCAAGGAAGATCTCCCCATCCTTTTGCCACACTTCCAAGCTTAGGAAGTAATGCATTAGTTTGAAATCCTTCATGTCAAATTCTGCTGCCAGGTTCCTCTTGCAGTCCTCTATGAGCCCTGATGACCCTGTCAAGAAGAGTTCATCCACATACAACACTAGGATAAGTGGCTCATCCACTACCATCAAATAGTAAAGGTTGGGATCTACGTCACTCTTGACAAATCCCATCTGCTACAAGTAGCTGTCAATCCGACCATACAATGCCCTGGGAACCTGCTTGAGCCCGTGTAGATCTTTCCTCAGTATGCACACATATGTGCCCCTCTCATGTGTATCAGAGCCCTCTGGTTGTTCGATATATACCTCCTCCTCTATCACCCGTTCAAAAAGGCTCTTTGTGAAATTTCACCACTGAAATCCTATTGCAGCAATTGGAAATTATTCTCCTAATTGTTAATTAATTTAACAACTTATTTGCTATGGAAAATACTGAATCGCACTTCAACCTTCACGAATAAAACTGTTGAAAAATAATGGCGCTGGAAACTAAGAAATATGCTAGCACACACACATCAAAATTAACACAGTTATTTTTGGACTAAAGTCCCCAAAAAAACCCAACTTGGGAAAACCGGTACAACAGCTGAGGGTTTTATATTATCAAGCAATAGCGAAATTCTAAGTACAATCTATGGATGCCCAACTAACAATCTAAACAACAAGAAAATCTGGCCCAGAACTGCTTCTAATCAAGTCGTTTTGCCTGTCTCTGTTGAGGAAAATGATTCTCCGACCTTCTGGAAGACTTTCCAGGCCTTTGGAAGCTGAATCAATTCCCCCCCCAGCTAAATCAAATTGCTCTTTAAAGTTGACTGTGCAGTCCTCTGCGCTGCCTCACTGGGAATAACTCGACCTCTTGCTGCTGCCTCTCTGGATCTGGAAAACGTCCTTCGGATCATTGTCCTTGCCCCCCTCTGTCTCTGCTTCCCTTTGAAGCTCAAACTCTTTTGGCTACTGTCTCTAAAAAATCGAACTCTCCAAGGAAATCAATCTCTACAAGTTTGTTCTCTATCTACCCATCGACTTCTTCTTATAATCCTCTGTTGGACCTCCAACGACCAAGATTAAAACTTAATCAAGGGCCCAAATTAATTTCCGGTTGAACTCTGTGAGTTTCTAGATGATTCACATCTTATCTCATTTAATTCTAAATAATTAACCCCTTTCCCAAGTTTAGACTTAGGAAATAATTAAAAATAAGCTAAAAATAGGTGGAATTTCCAGAAACTATTTTTGGATTATGGAGAACTCTCGTGTTTTAGCCTCTCCACAAAGTTTCGAGACTAGAACACCTCCGATGCTACATAAACTAGCAATCTTGACGCCCATTTGTTGATTTGGGGTAGCATCGGATGTGCTCTAGCCACGAAAATTGGTGGACAAGCTAAGGCACATGAGATCTCCAATACCCAGAAAGGGTTTGGGCAGATTCTAAATAGTTTGGGAGATATTAAAATAACTAATAAAATATTAATGTGAATTAATATAAAACTGTGTTAGAATGGTCCAAAAGACATAGATCAAGCCAGATCTAATCTTAGCCGTTGATTAGGGACTTAATCTCGGCCATTAATTTGTCAACAAGAAAAGTATGGCTTGAGGGTCACTTGGAGAACACACCAAGAAATCAAAATTTCGACTTTTCGGGGCTAGGTTTGCTGAAAAGGTTGAGAGAGTGATTAGAGTTGCAGCTAAGGGGCAGTGAATACAGAAGCAGAGAGGCAGAGATAGCATCGGGATGATCAGCACGGTAGCCGGAGAGAGGGATGCAAAACTAGCCAAGGGTTCACACAGAGCCAGCCAGGGCTCACGCAGAGCCAGCCAGGAGCTGTGTAGTGCCTCAGAGGGCCAGCATGGGTGACGCAGAGGGCCAGAGGGCTGACGCAGTGCCTCCAGAGGCTGATGCAGGCCAAGCCAGAGTGACGCTGGGAAAATGCTAGGCCAAAAAGGGCTGATGCTGTCCCTAGAGGCTGACGCTGGGGTTTCGTGGGGCAGATTGGAGTTGTGGAGCTGCCAGAGTGTTTATAAGAGGTTTCAGCTAGAATATTTGCTTCCAAGTAGAGAGGTACTACTACCGAGATTTTTCTCTATTGGGTGAGCCGGATTTGGCACCCAGATTGTATTCTGAAACTGCTTAACAAATCAAACCCTCAGATAGCTGCACCAATTTTCCCGCATTGGGTTTTTTTGGGGACATTAGTCCAATAAAAACGGTGTCACTTGTGTGCTTGTTTCTGTTTCCTTCAATTGATGATCTGTAATGTGTTGAGCATGTACTTGTATTTATTTCCAGTATTTACATGGTAAACAACTTGTTAATTAACAGAACAAGTAGGTAGGAATAAATCAGTAAAGTACATGAAGGGTTTCTAACGGGTTAGACTTAGAAATTCCAACAATTCATTCTAGGTGGTAGCATGAGTCTTCCCAATGGTATTTGTTCCAGGTTGTAGCATGTGACTCCCTGATGCCAGGTGGAAGCATTTGGCTCCCCGATGATTATTTGTACCAGGTTGAAGCTTGAGACTCCCTCATGAAGGTTTCTTAGCCTTTATTTGGCTGAGCTTGGATTCAGGGTGGTAGCAATAGCTCCCCTGCCATGAGTATTCTTCTTTAGATTTGAGAATGTTCAGCATGAGTCATGATGATTTGACAAGTATAGCAGTTTTGGCTTTATTGATGGAAATTCCTCCCTAGTCGAGAGGGAGTGTTGAATATTTGAGCAACTAGGGAGAAATTTCCCTAGAAATCACTTTATGTGGTTAACCCCTTTCGAACTTGAAGCGAATTATTTCTCAAGAGCAAATTATTTTTCATAAGAATAAAAGTTAATTCAAAAATATTTTATAAAGCAATTAGACATGTGCAAACTAAACTTAAGTGATTCAATTAGACATGTGCAAAAGAAACTTAAGTGATTCAATTAGTCATGCGCAAAATAAAATCACTCAAGTGATTCAATTAGACATGTGCAAAATAAAATCACTTAAGTTATATAATACGGATGGATCACTCTAGGAGCTTTCAAAACACTTAATTCGAAGAAGGGATTTTGCCTCAAAGATTTCTATTTATTGAAGAGAAGCCTTCATTTGCAACACATCGAGTTCTCTCTCTCTCGCTTTGGTGATCTAGCTCTTGCATTGGTGATCAAGCCCTCACATCAGTAATTTACCTCTCTTATTATCAGTAGCAGATCTATTGCAGATTTGCAGATCTCTTATCATCATTGGCGGATCTCTTATTATCAGTAGCAGATCTATTGCAGATTTGCAGATCTCTTATTATCATTGGTAGACCTCTTATTATCAATAGCAGATCTCTTATTATCAATAGCAGATCTATTGGAGATCCCTTATCATCATTGGCATATCTATTATTTGGAAAATCTATTATCTGCCCAATCTATTGTTTGGCAGATCTATCGTTTAGGCCTGTTTTTTGCAACAAGTATGATTTGTGTCTGAACATTTTCAGGCTTGTCTTTTAAGATAGCCAAATTTCTTAAGTCGGTAGGTGAAAAGGAGGCATTAAATTGCTTCTCTATTGATGATTTATAAGTGCAATAGCACACTGAGAATGTGATTTCTTTTCTTCTTGAATAGAAATGACGATTTTTTCCTCTGAATTTAACAAAAAAAGAAATGCAGAATAAACACGATGAAATTAGCTAATTAATCATTATTCATTATTATTATTATTTATATTACTTCTATTATATTTTATATATATATATTTTATTCATAACAGTGTAATGTTTCAAATTTTCAATACACAGTGAAGGTGGAAAACTGACATTGAGTATGTTATATAACTGCTGACTAACTGATCTCCTAAGGGCTTGCTTTATTTAAAAGGAAACTAAGTCATTTATTATGAATTTATTACATACCAATAGTACATTCCAAAAATGCCTAAGTACACATGTATTTCCCACATATGACCATTATATCTAAAGTTGAATTTTGTAGCTATGGTCGGTCTTCATAATTTATATTTTAGCCCTTGAAAATGAAAATGTAAGCCATGTTCTTCATGTCATTATTATTGATTAGCACTTGAAAAGATTATGTAACAGTGAGACATGTTCTTCATGTCGGTATCAAAAGAGACAATTTTGAATTTTGAAATTTGAATTTTTGGCTCCAAACTTGTCAAGTCGGCCCTCCTTCAAGTCAAGTCAGCCCCAGTGAAGAAACATCCATTTGGACAGGTAGAACACTATATATAGAGCACTCGACCTTCTCCACAAGGCACCATTCGACCTCACACAAGATAAGATATATTCTGGGCATCCTAGCGAAGAAGAAGATGGATGAAGAAGGACAAGAAGGACGAATTCATCTCAAGCATATCTCTCTCTCTACTTTGCACGTGTGACCTTTTGGGCATATATTATGGGCAGCAGGTCAAACTTCTAGGCAGCAGCAGGGCCGAATTTCTGGGCATATTTTGGGAGGCCGAATTTCGGCCTAGGTAGATCAGAGAAGGCCGAGTTTGTTGGGTAGAAGATTGACTTGAAAAGAGGGCTGTTTGACCAGGTTTTACCATAGCATTGTTGGTCAGTTTGATCATCATTGTTGACTAGCAGTATTAGGTGTATCTCTTGTTGAACTAAAGAATTTGTCTAAGGAAAAGGTTGTTGGGTTTTTCCCCCAAGTGGGTTTTCCCAGGGTAAATCTTGTGTTCTCTTTGTGCATTGTGATCTCTATTGTCCTTGTGCATTTGTGGTTGAATTTTTGAAGTGTAATTGCTTAATGATAAATTGAAAGTGCTAAAAGAATATCTACATCATTAAAAGTAATTATCAGTTTTTTAGAAATTAGTGTTTGCATCTATTGCACTTGAAAAATCAACATCTAACACTATATGAATAACCAACATACAAAATAAATGAGTAGATGTTCCAATCTCTTGTTATTCAAAATGGTGACGGCTACAACTTTCAGAAAAAGGAAATTCAAGCAGCCAAGTTTAGTGTGATGTCTAATGCCATACTAAAATAGCTTTATTTATCTGTATCAAAAGGTTCCTACAAACTTACTTTGATTGATGCAAACCTGCAGCTGCCAAGTTTGCATTAACCTTTATTCGATCAGCACTTGATGCAACCGCAACCTTCAGACCCTCATTTTTGCACTGCAAGAAATCTTTCTAGGCCCATTTAGCACTGAAGAAAATATGAGAAATTCCTTTCTGATACACACACATTTTAGCTTTAGCTTTGAAATGTAGTAAACGAGATCAGCAGTTAATATAAATTGCCATTAGACATTCTGTGTCAGTCAATCCTAGTTAGCTTGAAAAACATACCTGCTGAATTAACTCCAAAGACCCCGGGTATCCGAGTCCAGAATTTGGCCTAGCATACTGCAATGAACATATTATGTCATCGTACAGATAGGTGAAAATGGAAAATAAATAAATCCATAAATGAGTGACATGTTTGACCTTTTTTTTCAGGGTATAGTTTCATCAAAACCTTACTAGAGAATAATCATGGTACCTTCTTGAGGTAAATTTCAAAAAAGCGTTTCTTTGCTGCCACGGGATCAAAGTCTTTCACACTCTTCACTCGGGCAACTCCTCCCAAAAAATTTGCTTCCCCTGTTAAGTTAATTTGACAAAACCAAAATGATGATTACTTTTAATTTGTAATTGTAGGATTATTTCAAAAGGGTTCCCTACCTGCAAGGGATGAGCCTGTTCACAAGGCTTAATTTAAACAACACTGTGGAAGTTTAGTTCATTATATATTATATGCAAAAGAATACAACAAAATAACAGTCACTGAAAGCTCTTATTATGTGAAGACAAATTACAGAGAAGGACTCAGCTCTAGATTAACTCTTTATTGCTTGACTTACACTAACTTGAAAATTGAACTGAATTTCCATTTGAAATTACTTCCACATCAAAAGAAACCTGACATTTCAAGAGTGGAAACAACTTATGAAAAGGGTTCAAATTGTTCTTATCCCTTTCTGTTAGACTGCAGTGATCAACTTTCCATTGTAAACAGAACAGTCACATGCAATACTTTTGGTGACATGAGACACCATAATACTGAATGAACATAATAATATACCCAATGTTACACCTCATATTTTATGAGGTTCCACATTGTAATTTTCATCATAAT
The DNA here is from genome assembly GCA_000404065.3 of Pinus taeda. Classification (NCBI taxonomy): domain Eukaryota; kingdom Viridiplantae; phylum Streptophyta; class Pinopsida; order Pinales; family Pinaceae; genus Pinus; species Pinus taeda. The sequence continues at coordinate 74,895 of APFE031142492.1, read as the reverse complement.
GATAGAGAGGTACTACTGGTTGCTTGGACCTTTTGGACCGACTTGAGAAAGCATCTTCATGAAGACCTTTCTCTTCTTGGAATTAGTTGATGGAGGTTTTTAGTTTGGGGGAGCCTCATTTTCTCTTTGTTGGATGATTATACTTGCTGGTTTCGTTGAGAAATATAGCTCAGACAGGAACTTCCTCACAGGTTCAATGTGAACATGTCAGTAGTTTGAGATATTTTTCAAAAGTATTTTCGAAAAGTAATTCTATATTGTAATTCACTTTAGTTAAAAAGTGAGCATCTTATATTTAGCAGTTTAGTCTTAAAGTGTATCTCATGCATGACTTAGACTAGGAGTTCTCAAAAATAGATTCTCATCTAAAAGTATAAAGATAGGTCCAGGTAGAGACTTTCATCAAACTTGAGCAGTTGAGTAGTTGAGCAACTGAGAGAAGAGGAGAGCAGGGATTCAGGAAGAGGTGAATTCAGGCAGTGGGAAACAGTCCATTAAGGTAATGTGCATTTCCGTACAGGTTTGTGGAACATTTTTGTACATACTTATGGAAGACTGTATAGGCTGCCTGCTGTTTCTGGTTTATTCCAGCAGGTTGTTCTTTCTCAAGTATGTCGTAGAGGCTCAGTTCAGAGTGGATTTTGGTATCTGTGCAAGGCTGTTTTTGTGGAAAGCATGTGGAGGTTTCCTTGTAAGTTTTTTAAAGAAATGAAAAGCTGATTTTAAGGAGAATTCCCTATGTATGTGTGACACTACTTTTCCAATTTCACTATTAAGCTATTGTGTGATTGATGCTATGGTCTGAAATTTAATTTCAGCATTAATTCAATTCAGCAATCTTCTTGTTTGATTGAGAGTACAAGGACATTAATCACCTAAGGCTTGAAATTTTCATAGGTTTTGTGGTCTTTTCACATGTGTTTGCCTTGTTGATCAACCCTTGGTTGCCCATTTGATGGTGATGGAGCATGCTATCTCATCATGGTGTAGTTTTCGTACACTTTATCTTGGATGTGCTACATCTTGTTCATGGATGATGGTTCTCGCCCATAAGCGATTAGATGACGGTGTTAAGAGGTAGATGTTTAATGATGTTGTTGGAATTTCCTAGTAACTATATGTGATTGTGTTGTATTATTTGTGTCACTAGGAAGGGATGTACCTAGACTAGAGATGTTTAGCGCTTTACGTGCAATTGAGTCTAAAAGTGTATCTCATGCATGACTTAGACTAGGAGTTCTCAAAAAAAGATTCTCATCTAAAAGTATAAATATAGGTCAAGGTAGAGGCTTTCATCACACTTGAGCAGTTGAGTAGTTGAGAGAGGAGTAGAGCAGATTCAGGCAGAGGTGAATCCAGGCAGTGGGCAACAGTCCATAAAGGTAATCTGCATTTCCGTACAGGCGTATGCAACATTTTTGTACAGCCTTACGGAAAGACTGTATAGGCTGCAGAAATGCCATACAGCAGTTTCCTGCTGTTTCTGGCTTTTTCCATCAGGTTGTTCTTTCTCAAGTATCTCGTAGAAACTCAGTTCAGGGTGGATTTTGGTATCTGTGCAATGCTGCTTTTGTGGGAAGCATGTGGAGGTTTCCTTGTAAGTTTTTTGAAGAAATTAAAAGCTGATTTAAAGGAGAATTACCTATGTATGTGTGACACTACTTTTACAATTTTACTATTAAGCTATTGCGTTATTGATGCTATGGTCTGAAAATTTCAGCATTAATTAAATTCAGGAATCTTCTTGTTTGATTGAGATTACAAGGACATTAATCACCTAAGGCTTGAAATTTTCATAGGTTTGGTGGTCTTTTCACATGTGTTTGCCTTGTTGATCAACCCTTGGTTGCCCAATGCCCATTTGATGGCGATGGAGCATGCTATCTCATCATGGTGTAGTTTTGGTACACTTGTTTACCTTGGATGTGCTACATCTTGTTCATGGATGATGGTTCTCACCCCCAAGGGATTAGATGACGGTGTTACGAGGTAGATGTTTAATGATGTTGTTGGAGTTTCCTAGCGACTATATGTGATTGTGTTGTATTATTTGTGTCACTAGGAAGGGATGTACCTAGACTAGAGATGTTTAGTTCTTTACGTGCAGGAGGCCCTTAGACTTTGTGCCCACAATCTCCAAACTCCTCCTAGACTAGACTTTGCTCAGCAGATTACTTCCTTTATGGTGATTACAATGACCCTGGTAGCTAGGGGCACCAAGAGACAAACTGATAACAATATTGCCTCTGACTCCATATCAGTTAGGACCTGAGGGAACATCCCTCTTTTATAGATACCTAAGAGATATTGCCAGGCCAAATCTATTATCATCAAGCAGATGAGAACACCTAGACATCAGTGGCAAGTTACTTCTTCCAGATAGAGCACAATGGACAGTTCAAACCTCCCTCCCACTCTTCCTTGGGAGACCATTCTATCCTAAGTTTTCTTCATTCTACCTTGCATGTTAGGAGACAGAGATCTCATGGACCACAATCTAGTTCCTAGATCCTTTTCCTCTATACATCTCCCTCTTATTACAGTTTCCCGCACTCAAAGTTGAGGATATTTCATGTTTTAGAATAGATCTTAGGCTTTACTTTACTTTATTGTTCCTTATATAGGAGATATTTTTGTACTTATGCTTTGTATTGGCATCATTGTACTCAGTGGTTCCACTGACCTTCTTTGTGGTCATCTATTGGACATTAATATAATTATCTTATCTACATGGCCCTCTTGTCTAAGATGTGTGGCGGAGATATACTTGATGATTGAATGGATTAGCATTTTCTATTATCCCCTTCACTTATGATGGTGATGTGGTTGGATGATGTATGTTGTGGTAGTGCACTTTTCCTTAGAGGGATATTCCTAGGTGATATGACTTAAAATTGTGACAGTTGTAGGAGGTTACCTAGGTGGAAATTTGTTTGATGATGTAAGTACCCTTGTTGGTGTACTTTTCCTTAAATTTAAGTTAGAGAAGGAGGGTACTACATGCATCTTTGATGATCAAGCATTTCCTAAGATTTGATGAGGTATTAATCAAGTTATAGTCCTTTGTTGGTGTGCCTTAGGTTTAAGCTTACATTAAGCTTCTATTTTCATTGTGTTGTTATCATGGAGGGGGGTTAATGCTAAGAAGAACATCTAATTTACATGGTACGACACTTGATGGCACTCATCCCCTCCACATTGGCACACATGCTCATGTTGATTTAATCAATTGGTGACTATTAGGAGGTTGGACTATAATTTTATTAGAGCATTAACCTTTGTGCACACATGTTGAGGTTGGTTTAACAATTCAATGGTTAATTTACTCCATTTTATCTAGATTAAGGTTAACTGCTTGAGCGCCCTACTTCACTTGGTAACTATTCACGCTTGAAGGGGTTTACTTGGAAAAAGATGAGTTTTGGACAGAGCACCCCCCTATTGGGCACAGTTGTCAAAGTTTGCATCCATTCTTTTATCATTATTGGAGAGGTTGGCATGGTTCTCTAGGATGAGATTCATATGGAGATTATTATATTGATTGTGGGTGATTGAGGTAACTACATGGCATGGCTTTGTAGGGTGCGCCTCTCCTAGGTGCTCTCTCATCATTATTGCATAGATATTTCAGTTGTGTTACAGCCCAAATTGTATGTGCATGATAAAATTCCCAAACCACTATGCACAATCCAACGGAAACCTTTAGGAAGGTCACCCATGTAAATTTTAATTTGACCCAATCACAGTTTTCAATCTCAATAAGTTTCTCAGTTTCTTGTTTTTAGGGTTTAATGTTCATACACAAATGCATTCAAAAAATGAACTTATATAAGAATACACATTGGATCATTTACTGCAAATGCTAAATGGAAACTAGGGAAAACAAACACATTATATGACACAAAAGAATTCATACAATGAACCTGGAAAAACCCCAAAGGGAAAACTAGTAAAGAGAATTTGTATTATGAGCCCATAGAAAAATAAAATGAGTCTACTGCAAATTTCTTTTCCAACAACAATCCGGAAATCGAGACACATCGTGTCCGATTGGGACACGATCCAGATTGACTATACAACAGTTGACTATACGATTCCAAAAACAAAAAGTCACCTGCGTAGCATTAAAAAGGCAAATTTGTTGTTGTTTTGTTTCGCTTTCAATTCTCTATTTTGTTGTGGGTTTGTTGTGAGTGTTTTGGACTCTTGGAGCAAGGAGCAAAGGGTGTGGGAGCGTTTTCAAAGAGATTCAAGCAGCATGTATGTGCATTTCCTCTCTATTTTTTTTGCATTTTTATTACAACAGCTTGCATATGCATTTCTTTTAGAAATTTTTGCATTTTTGGTTTTTTTTTTTTACAATACTCGTGGCTCAATCAAGGGCAACAGGGAAGGGGCAAAGGAAGGGGAAGAATGTCCCCATTGGAGATGCCCCTCCTCTCCCAATTTCATCAGAGTCTTCTGCACGTATTCCCTCTATTGCAAGTAATGTTGAGGGAAAACTTCCTCTTCAATGTAACATTGAGAAATATCCCTTGTGGAAATATGTCACAAGAGAGCAAGGGCCAAGCAGCAAGGTGAAGGGAGGAGGCAATGTGAATTAGAGATGCAATTTTTGCCACAACACTTTCACAAGCACATATTTCCATGTGAAAGGCCATTTGTTGGGTTTACCATGTTGTGGAGTTGGAGCTTGTACAAAAATGGCGTTACAAAAGAGGAAAGAAATGGAAAGAGAGTCCAATGTTGATATGGCAAATGTGGCTGCAAAATAAAAATAAAAACCAAGAATGACGACCCCCTTCCATTTTTTAGGAAAGGCAGCAACAAATTCCCATTTGAGAGTTCCAGTGGAGGACAAGCAGCAAAAAGAAAGGCAATTTCACTTGGTCCAATGGACAAGATTTTTCAAAAGGAGAAACGAGAAGAGCTTGATCTCACCATTGCCTTTTTTCTATCAAAACTTCATATCCTTTAATGTTGCATGCTCACTTCGATTTATTGAGTGTGTCGAGCTCTAACTCAAGGGGCTCCATCAAGGTATGTGCCTCCTGGTTCAAAGAAGCTTAGAACCGCATTGTTGACGAAAGAAAAAAAAAGAGGTGCAAAAAATGCTTGAGCCTATTAAAGCATCATGGCCAACATCTGGGGTTAGCATTGTTTCTGATGGATGGACAGATCCAGCACAGCACCCACTGATCAACTTCATGGTGTCTTCCTTGAATGGTCTAGTTTTCTTCAAAGCAGTGGATGCACTTGGAGAATACAAGGATGCACAATATATGGGTGAGTTGTTTATTAAAGTTATTGAAGAGGTAGGTGTTGATTCTTGTGTGCAAATCATTACAAATAATGCACCCGTTTGCAAGGCTGCTGGCATGATTGTGGAAGTTAAATACCCACAAGTGTTTTGGACACCTTGCATTGTCCATTCATTGAACTTATCTCAAATACATTACTTCTTATGTGCTTTGGATTGGTAACATTATTGAGGATGCACGACATATCTATAACTTTGTACAAAATCATACAAATGCCCTCACTATCTACAAGGAGTAAAACAATCTATCATTGTTGAAGATTGCGGATACACGATTTGCCTCTTCATTCATCATGTTGAAGAGGTTGAGGGAGGTCAACACCGCTCTTGGGGCCATGGTTATTTCAGAGCTTTGGTCTTTTTGGAGAAAGACAGATCAAGTAGCCTCTAAAAGAGTTGTTAGCACTCTGTAATTTCCGAGGTTGTGAAAGAAAACACAAAGGTAACCACAAACCACTTTGGAAGTTGGGATCTATCCCTACTAGCTTCAAAGAGGGCTCTCTCTATGAGATTTAACTTTGTTGTATTTGTATATTAGGCTAGTTGTGAAAGTTCAAGGTTTCATTTATGAATTGGTTTGGTTGGGATAGCAAGGGAAGAGCCATTGGGCAATGGAGCCTACAAACTTAACAGGGATCTGTCTCAGATTTTCAAAGGAGTTTCACAGGGCAAGGTAGCTGAACTAACTGGATCCTTTAGATTTAAATGAAATGTAATAGAAGAAAAGATATAGGTTCAATTGAAACTAAAGAGCAGTTAAGAATTCTTTAACTTGATATCAGAAGAAAACATTTAAATTATCCACAGCCAAAATCAGAGAGTGTCTTTCAACAAATTTTTTTCATCAATTTTCTATAAAATAATTCAGATTTAAGAACACATAAGTATGGAAACAAAGAAATAAACACATAGACAGTGAGAGAAGTACTTCACCAAATAATCCAACACATGAATCCTGTGAAGAATGTTCTTTTTATTATTGATCAACCCAATGAGGCTTGAAAAATATACAATAGCTTTCTTCTGTACAAAAACCAACCCTTCATACTTCAAAAAGAGAAGTATTTATACAAATTCTAAACTAAAATATCTTAAAAAAATATCAAGATTTATTACAAATATCTTGAAACAGAATTCAAGATTTTATTACAAAAAGTATAAAAATAGACTAAACTGTTTAAAAAATAGCAGTCGCCTAAGTGTTGGTGTTGTTTCTAGGCCTTTAAATGAGCAATGTTGTTTGTCCTGCTAGCAGATGTGCTGTGTTGTCCCACTTTTCACTACATTCTATTTTGATGACTGTTGTGATGAATGTGCAATGTTGTCCTCTTTTCTTTTGCTGCTTGATGCTTAAAACGTGCTGGAAAGGTCCTCCCTGTCTTCTTTTTCTTTGTTGCTTCTGTCGTTATTTTAGTTTCATCATTTTCCCCTTTTTTTTACATTAATTTAATTCCATTGATATACTATTGGGAAATTTGGGGAAATAATTTTTAATCATAATATATTTGGAGCAAAGGGGCGATTCTTTTGGAAATCTCATTGTGATCCATTTTAACGATGAAAGCTAGGGAGACCGATTCTTTCAAATTGTGAAAGGATGCACGTGGAGGGGCCATGTGGCAGTCGGGGACTAGAGGAAATGAACATACTATCAGGACAGTGGAGGCGAGAGGTGACATGGAGGTGGGAGATGATAGCGAGAAGGTGTGAGGATGAGTGGTTTTCAGAGGGGGGTATCAGCGGTAAGTAGTAAGTGAGGAGGGTGCGAAATAAGGTAAGAGGGACACGTAACAGCGAGCCCGATGGGGAAAACCACTTTTTCAGACCCCCCCCCGCCAATAAAGGTAGGATGGCAAGGGGGGCCGAAAAACACTACCAATCATTGATCTGGGCGGAGTCAATCTGGGTCGTTCAAAGATGAGGAGCTTTTAATTAATACGCGGCCTTTGAAAAGGGACAGACCCAAAAGCCCTTTAAATCCACCCTATAACATATCACATCCACTAGGGCTTTCGCCTGATCGCAATCGCATTGGAGGGGAGCACATAGGACTTTAATGCAAACGCAGACCCGAAAGCCTCTCAAATCCACCCTATAGCATATCGCATCCGCACTGGGACTTAACCACAAACCCAGACCCGAAATCTTTCAAAATACAGTTTATAATCCTATCGGATCCAAAAGGGGGTCGTGTATTACATGGGGGGGCATAGGACAGGCAGACCCGAAAACTCTAAAATATAGCGTAAAATCCTTTCGGATCCGTCGCAATTGCAATATTGAGGGGGCTAGCGGAATTTGTTGACATATGGGAATTGTGATTGCCAATCGGCGGAATGAGCAGGAGTAATAGGGGTTATGACATAGAACTTTGCGATATGTGATATGCGATAAGGGGATCGCACACGCAAAAGAGAGGGGGAGACGAGTGATTTTTATATGAGCCTTTGCGAAATGCAATATGGTGACAAGTGGCCTACGGACCAAGTTTATTGCATCAGGAGTGGTGCGGGGTTTATGTTATAATATATGGTTGGGGCTTTTAATAAACATGCGATATATAATGTGATGCGATGTAATAAAAGGGATTTTGGCATGATTTGTGATATATGGTGGGAAATGGGAAACACGGCTAGAGTTATACGAATGGAATGGAAATGCGACCATGGTTAGAATGATGTAATATGGAAATGCGGCTAGAGTTGGATATACAAAGGGCAAATGAATTAAGACTAGAGTTTGGGAATTAATATGAGAACAGAGGAAAAATGGATCACAGCAGGAGTCATACGAAGGAAATAGCAATCTATGAAAATAGGGTGGTACTTTGTGGGTCCCTACTAAAGTTAAAAATCATAATTGCATATTCATAATGGGGGAAAAGATTTTTAACATAGGATAAATGTAAATACAATTTAAAATTGTAGCAAAAACAGTTCTCAGGCCTTTATCTGCTTTTGAAGTTCAAACTTCGTCTTGGCCTACCTTTCAATCCAGGAATTGGATTTGAGCGCATGATATACCGTTGGAAAGCTGCTTCTGAGAACTTTTTGATGAAAACACCTGCAGTCCAATCTGATCCAAAAATTGGCAAAAATCCCCTTAAATCATAATACTTG
>APFE031142492.1:41989-64090 GCA_000404065.3 Pinus taeda | reverse complement strand
CCCCCTCGAAGAGGCTGAATTCTAAGGCGTTGATCTATCTTTTCTATCTTTTCTTGAGCTAGTTTCATAACAATGATGCTCAGAGTGTTGAGCTTATTTGCACACACCTACTCACTCTAATCTGATGAAATGATTGTAATATCAGGTAATAACAAATTTCCAATGCAACCAGTCACGCAGATGACTACTAATTTGAAGCTTGCATTCCATTTCTCCAATTAGAAAATTAAACACAAAAAATGGAAACTCAAAATTCAAACTGGAGCCTTCTTCATAATCCATAACCAACACAGAATTCAGTTTTGTTAAAGGTTCCAATACGTTCTCCAAAGGATCCTCAACATCATGGAGAATTTCTCTTGATTGTACTATGCTTGAAAATAACTTCTCATATACTTCCTTAAAAATGTATCTATCCCTTTTTGAATTTTCTGGCGTTGTGTTTTCAAGGGATGTAAGATTATAAATACTATGTTTATCATCTGTAGGATGTAAAACAACTTGTTGTTCTTCAGCATCTCCTTGAAACTCAATGATACAATTCTTTTATATTGAAAAGATGATTTGTAGAATTTGTTGGCAATTGTGTTCATCTTGATGTGACTTTGTTTGAAAACTGACCTGTGCAAGTTCACTATATACATTGTCCACACATACAACATTAGAGATCTAAACTTGACAATCTTCTCTTTCAAAAAAAAATTTAGAAGAAAAAATTGAAAGACAATCCTCATCCATATCATGATCAGATAAAATTTTGCAAGGTTGATGTAAAGTATTAAGTATTGGTTCCTAGGAAACTATATGATCTTCAATCTCATGGTTACTTAATAACTGTGATTTTTGAATAAAGGAGTCTCCAATGTAACACAAAACAGGGTCATCATCTATATAAGAAGGTTGTTGCCCCGTTATGCTCGTTTCATCTTGCCTTCCTGCTTCATCAGTGATCTTATAATTTTCTTTCAACTCTTCAAATGTAGCATAACATAAAGGTAAAGAGTTATTATGACTTTCGTTCAACACCTGAAATGTGGCATAACAATATGGGTAAAGAGTTACCATCAGCATAATTTGCATTGTTTTCTTGATGTTTAATGTCTAAAATATATGCATGCTCATCTGTTTCAATATTTTCATCCTGATTTTCATCGTTGTCATAAATAACACACACATGATGATTGTTTTCCTTAATTCGCTGAAATTTAACATCCTCTTGCTGATAACCTTCCACTGGTTGTTGTTCTAAACTACCATCAAATGAATACACAAAACAACCAGTTTCTAACTTCTGGTGATGTGACCCAACAACCTCTCCTTCTTCTTCCATATCTGCTTGAAAAGGAGGTATCTTTTGTTGTCCATTAACAACAGGTTTATCTTGCAAAATAAATGTGTTCATAAACCTTTCCATGGTTTTCATTAATGTCTCTAACTTAAGGTTTAATAAAGGAGGAAACTCCTCTTTAATTACTTTCCTTCTTTCAGCATCTATTCTGGATCTTTTAATCAATAGGTTTATTTCCACATCAATAACACTTTTTTGCATGTCCTCCAAAGTGGAAGGGTTTCTTTCTCTGAGATAATAAGCAATCTCAGCATCAAAACCATCTGGATAATGAAGCATGGCCAATATTGGGGGAGGATAGATCAGTAGGTATGGAATCATAAACATTATTGAATCTGGTTGAGAAATTTTGGACTGTCTCAGCGGGCCGCCTTTTTAGATTCCAATACTCATCCATAATCTGAAAATGGTTCTTTTTAACCTCCCATCTATTAAGGAATATGCTTTAAAACTGTTGGAAATTAGGAATAATTCTAGTTGTCAAACTTCTATACCATTTCCTAGCTTTTCTTGAAAGGCTTTGAGTAACCAACCGCAATTTGACATCTTTGTGATCGACTTCCTCCAAGTCAATGAAGTCGTGATTTTGTCTACATGTTCCCTTGCTGTGATATTAGTTGTACCATCAAATTGAGGTAGCATCTGATCATAGTTCTTCGGTAGCTCACACAAAGGGAATGACAGATTTAACGATGCATACCAGACAGTGGTCATAACTGAGGTCTAAGATGAATTTGTACTTGATGGACTATGTCTGTTATTTGGATCTTGTTTGAGACAACCAATATTAAGATGAGATGCATTTGCAGCTTCAAGGTAAGGATATACATTCGCAGAAAGGGACTCATGTGCACATTCATAAACTTGATTTTGATTTAATAGACCAAAGATAATCCTTAAGATACTTTCAGGGAAAGACAGAAGGTGATTAACGAAACATAATACTATATCCTGAAGTAAATTCAGGTCTAAAATACCTGACTTTCACATGTTGTCTTCCCATCCTTGTGCGGACAAGGCATGTCCTTCTTTGAATCTGATTTGAAGTTTCTTGGAACTTGGTCTGTGAAGACATCAATTCTGGATTCTTTGACAGTGGAGTTGCCATGAAAATTTTGAGCTCTGGATACTTTGAACATGGAGTCGCCAAGTGAATGATACAACCTTCTTGTGTCTGATCACTGTCCACCATCAATAATCAAATCTAGAACTTGATATGCTTTTCTGAGACTTGAAATGTTTAGGTCGCCAGAAGGTAAGCACTCTGTAATTTCCGATGTTGTGAAAGAAAACACAAAGGTAACCACAAACCACTTTGGAAGTAGCGATCTAGCCCTAGCAGCTTCAGAGAGGGCTCTCTCTGTGAGATTTAACTTTGTTGTATTTGTATATTAGGCTAGTTGTGAAAGTTCAAGGTTTGGTTTATGAATTGGTTTGGTTGGGATAGCAAGGGAAAAGCCATTGGGCAATGGAGTCTACAAATTTAACAGGGATTTGTCTCAGATTTTCAAAGGAGTTTCAAAAGGCAAGGTAGCTGAACTAACTAGATCCTTTAGATTTAAATGAAATGTAATAGAAGAAAAGATATAGGTTCAATTGAAGCTAAAGAGTAGTTAAGAATTCTTTAACTTGATATCAGAAGAAAACATTTATATTATCCACAGCCAGAATCAAAGTGTATCTTTCAACAAATTTTGTTCATCAACTTTGTGTAAAATAATTCAGATTTAAGAACACATAAGTATGGAAACAAAGAAATAAACACATAGACAGTGAGAGAAGTACTTCACCAAATAGTCCAACACATGAATCCTGTGAAGAATGTCCTTTTTATTACTGATCAGCCCACTGAGGCTTGAAAAATATACAATAGCTTTCTTCTGTACAAAAACCAACCCTTCATACTTCAAAAAGAGAAGTATTTATACAAATTCTAAACTAAAACATCTTGAAAAAATATCAAGATTTTATTACAAAAAGTATAAAAATAGACTAAACTGTTTAAAAAATATCAGTCGCCTGAGCGTTGGTGCTGTTTCTGGGCCTTTAAATGAGCAAAGTTGTTTGTCCTACTGGCAGATATGCTGTGTTGTCCCACTTTTCACTGCATTCTGTTTTAATGGCTGTTATGATGAATGTGCAATGTTGTCCTTTGTTCTTTTGATGTGTGCTGCTTAAAACGTGCTGCAAAGGTCCTTCCTGTCATCTTTTCCTTTGTTGTTGCTATTGTTATTTCAGTTTCATCATTTTCCCCTTTTTTTACATTAATTTAATTCCATTGATATACTATTGGGAAATTTGGGGAAATAATTTTTAGTCATAATACATGTGGAGCAAAGGGGCAATTCTTTTGGAAATCTCATTATAATTCATTTTAACAATGAAAGCCAGGGGGGCCGATTCTTTCGAATTGTGAATGGATGCACGTTGAGGGCCCACGTGGCAGCTGAGGACTGGAGGAAATGAACATACTATCGGGACAGTGGAAATGAGAAGTGACATGGAGGTGGGAGATGATGGTAGGAGGGTGTGAGGATGAGTGGTTTTCGGAGGGGGTTATGAGCGGTAAGTAGTAAGTGAAGGGGGGGTGCGAAATAAGGTAAGAGGGACACATAGCAGCGGGCCCGGTGGGGAAAACCACTTTTTTGGACCCCCCCCCCCCCCCCCGCCGTTAAAGGTAGGATGGCAAGGGGGGGTGTAGAAAACACTATCGGCTGTTGATCTAGGCGGAGTCAATCTGGGTCATTCAAAGATGAGGAGCTTTTAATTAATACGCGACCTTTGAAAAGGGTCGGACCCAACAGCCCTTTAAATCCGCCCTATAACATATCACATCCACCGGGGGCTTTCGCCTGATCACAATTGCATTGGAGGGGAGCACATGTGTCTTTAATGCAGACGCGGACCCGAAAGCCTCTCAAATCCACCCTATAACATATCACATCCGGACTAGGACTTAACCACAAACCCGGACCTAAAATCTTTAAAAATACAATTTATAATCTCGTCGGGTCCGAAAGGGAGCCGTGTATTACATTGGGGAATAGGACAGGCGGACCTGAAAACTTTAAAATATAGCGTAAAATCCTTTCGGATCCATCGCAATCACAATATGGAGGGGGCTGGCGAAGTTCGTTGACATATGGGAATTGCGATTGCGATCGCAATTGGCGGAATGTATGCGATAGTGGGATCGCGCTCGCAAAAGAGAAGGGGGGACGAGTGATTTTTATATGAGCCTTTGCGATATGCGATATGGTGACATGTGGCCTGCTGGGCCCTGTTTATTGCATCGAGAGTGGTGCAGGGTTTATGTTATAATATATTGTTGGGCATTTTAATAAACATGTGATATAATAAAAGGGATTTTGGCATAGATTGTGATATATGGTGGGAAATGGGGAACACGGCTAGAGTTATACAAATAGAATGGAAATGCAACCATGGTTAGAATGATATAATATGGAAATGTGGCTAGAGTTGGATATACAAAGGGCAGATGGATTAAGGCTAGAGTTTGGGAATTAATATGATAACAAAGGAAAAATGGATCACGGCTGGAGTCATACGGAGGAAATAGGAATCTGTGAAAATGGGGTGGTACTTTGTGGGTCTTGGCTATAGTTAAAAATCATAATTGCATATTCATAATGGGGGAAAAGATTTTTAACGAGTTCCCAGGCCTTTATTTGCTTTTGAAGTTCAAACTTCGTCCTGGCCTATCTTTCAATCCAGGAATCGGATTTGAGTGCAAGATACACTGTTGGAAAACTACTTCTGGGAACTTTCTGATGAAAACACATGCAGTCTAATCTGATCCAAACATTGGCATGCAAATTCTAGTTACTACATAATTGTATTTAAAATTGTATGTACTATGCATAATGTTACTTTGCAAATAGTAAAACTTACATCTAGATGAATATCTATGTTTGAAATCAATGAATTTGTATCATGAATGAGAATTTGTGTAAGAAATATCTAATTTTTAATATATATATATAACGTATCCAAACGTATCCGTCGAATCTCGAATCCACGTGTCAGGTGACTTAGTTGCAAACCCTCTCTGGTGCCTTACTCTCCCTAACAGCGCTTTTGGGACTCCCCACAAACTCTTGATCTTCCTGCAAGGTCTGTTGAAGCCATATTGGCTTCCTTCTCCCTGAAGTAACCTCTTGTGGAGCAAAATCCTCCTGCTCATCCCTCTCATCTAAAGATCATTTACTTGAAGGCTATACACTAGTGGTTTGTGAACCTATCACCTAGGAACCTGTAACTATTGAAACCTATGAACTTGTACTCTGTGATCCTGTAACCTGTGGTATATCCACCTAAGACTTAGGAGCTTGTTGCTCCCTCTTTTCTGACTCATATGACTTCCTAAAGGCTTGATCCTCCTCAATCTCACATCCCACCTAAACATTATTTTCCTCAAAGCAGGAATGTATACATTGTGAGCCTTTGAAGTCTCGTGATACCCAACAAGAATTCCCCTTTTTGTTGTGGGCTTTAGCCTTGTCCTCTTCTCTGAAGGGACATGTGAGTAAGTCAAGCACCAAAAAATCGTCAAGTGCCCAACTTCAAGCTTCTTCCCTATAAAAGCCTCCTTAGGAGCTTTACTCCCCAACACCTTACGAGGACTCCTGTTCGAGATATAAATAGTTGCGTTGCATGCCTCAGCCAAAAGGAAAAATGGTAGACCTTGATCATGTAACATGGCTCTTGTTGCCCCAACAACAACCTTGTTCTTTCTCTTAGCAACCCCATTCTGTTGCGAGTTGTACAGAACTATCAACTCTCTTTTAATGCCCTCCCACACACAAAAATTCTTGAAGTCATTAGAGGTATACTCACCCCCATTATTTGACATCAAGACCCTGATTTTCCTCCATGTCTGGTTCTCCACAAGAGATTTGAACTCTTGGAACTAGTTGAAGACCTAACTCCTGGTCTTCATGAAGTAAATCTAGGTTATCTGGAGAAATAATCAAGGTAACATAACACTGAGACCCACTCAAAGGGATTGATGACATTGGACCACATACATCGAAGTGTACCAAATCAAAAATCCTTGTTGTTCTGTTGTCATTTCTTGGAAAAGTAGTCTTGGTATACTTTCCAAGTGCACACCCTTTGCACACATCCTGATGCTCTATATTGAACTCTGGTAACCATATAACAATCTCCCTCAGCACCCTAAGAGCCCCATGTTGCAAATGAGTCATCCTCCTATGCCCTAACTCATATAAATCATTGTTACCGCTACTATCTATCAAGGCATGAGCTGGTTGAAACATGAGCCTATATAGTTTCCCTTATCTGATCCCAATCACTTTTGTTGTTTTGACACTAGATCCCTTAGCATGAAGTAGTACCTATCCATCTCGGAACACCTCATACCCACTATCCTCTATGGTTGAAATTGATATCAAGTTCTTCATCAACCCAAGAACATACAATACATCCCTCACTACCATGGGTGGTCGGAACTCCCTCTGAAAGGATACTGTCCATGCCCAACTACCTTGACCTTGGTGTCGTCTCCAAGCACTACCCCAAGATCCATACCTCTCTCTATAATATCTATAAAGTGCTCACACAAAACTATCATATGGTTAGAGGCCCCACTATCTATATAGCAAACACCAGTATATGTTGCACTTTTAGAAATTAGCAAAGAAAACTTTTTCAAACTGAGTGGAAAACTCATCCACTTTAGTTTAAATTGCAACTTGTTTCTTCTTCTTCTTGTTAGGACACTGACCTGCATAGTACCCAAATTTATGACATGCAAAGCACTTGACTTTGCTCATGTCCTTTTTATGTTCACCTTTTGACTTAGCCCCACCTTTAGGACCTTTCTTGAAACTTTTCTTGCCCTTTGCTGAAAGAGCAACATTTTCTTCATCATCCCCCTGTTGTTGACATGTATGTCCTAATTTCTAAACCAAGCCTAAGCTCCTCGTGCACGAAATCATCCCAAAGTCTCTCCCAAATAAGCATGTTCTCCCTGGCAACAATCCCATGCACAAAGTTATCCCATGGTTTAGAAAAACCATTTAAGGTTTTCATAACCAACTCTGATTCCTCCACCTTCTCACCAACAACACCCAACTCATCACACATTTGTGACACTCTAGTAAGGTATGATGTAACTGTATCAGATTTAGTCATCTTGGTGTTCCTTAACTTCTCTTTTAATACAATCTTTTTTTTTTGGTTTGAGATATGGTATACTTGCATAAAGAATCCCACATCTCAAATCCATTATTCTTACCTATAACATGAGGAATCACATAGTCTTTAATGGCATCAAGGATAATCCTTTTGGCTTTAACATTCCTTTTGTTATATTCGGCCAAAAGTGTTGCATCTGTAGGAATTGTGACAGGGTTCTACTTCTCACCTATGTCCCACTACTCATATTTCTCTAGAATCAATATTATCCTTGCTTTCCATGGGATGAAATTTCCTACCCCCTTCAATCTATCCTCAAACCTCAAACCTGTAGCCATATGACCTACTCAACTAATAACAAGGTCCAACCCTTTTCTTGGTGAACAATCTGCTACTCTCTTGCAAACCCTAGTGTCTTTCCTTGTTTGGTTTCCCTATCCATTATCAATGCTCTGATACCATGTTTAATTTGACCCAATCACAATTTTCAATCTCAGTAAGTTTCTCAGTTTCTTGTTGTTAGGGTTTAATGCTCAGACACAAATGCATTCAAAATTTGAATTTATAAAAGAATACACATTGAATCGTTTACTGCAAATGCAGAGCGGAAACAAGGGAAAACAAACACATTAAATGACAGAAATTTTCGGGCAATGCCCCTAGAAAAACCCCAAAGGGAAAACCAGTAAAGAGAGAATTTTTATAATGAGCCCACAGAAAAATGAGTTTACAGCGAATTCCTTTCCAACAACAATTAATTGTAATTATATTGAATTCTAAGCCACTTCACCACCTTGAAAATTGTGCTAAGACTCTCAATATTTGTGCAGAAGAGACTACCTTGAAATCTATGTCAAAACCCTTGATTCCTATGCCGAAAATATTGCCTCGAAGTCTATGCCAAAACCTTCTATTTCTACACAAGAAATACTGCCTCAAAAATTTTGCAAAACTACCTTGATTTTTGTGCAGAAATATTACCTTGAAATCTATGCCAAACTTCCTCGATTTTTGTGCCTCGAAATTTGTACCAAACTTCCTCAATTTTTGTGCAAAAGTACTACCTCGAAATCAGCGCAAGGACCCTTGATTTCTCTACCTTGAAATCTATGTAATGACTGCAATGAATGATGTGTTCTCCTTGGTTTTTGTGCTCCTTATTGCTCCTCTCCTCTTTCTTCAGCTCTTCTCTATCTCTCTCTTTTAAAAAATGAATTGAGTAATAATTTGGTGTCTTTCCCTCGAAACTCCTTTTATGTCTCGACTGTCATCATAACAAATTTTACCTAACCTTAAGATCTAGTGGTTCAAATTAAATCCTTGGCCAATAAGACCTATGGTTGTGATATAATCTCTCATTGTCACAACTTAAATCATTTTAAAAACATTTTATTCATTAATAATGCACAAAAGTCACTTTAACTTCATAAAATAAAGTTAATGTCCTAGGGACCACTTTTGGACATTCTCCCACATGCTAGACACCAAGCCAATGTGGTAGGCACTTGTCTGAGCCAAAAATTTCAACAACCCACTATCACCTTAGCAACATGTCCTCTCACTTGAGATCAGCCTTCCTCTAACTCAAGGGAGGCTTCCCTACTAGGTTCACTTAGGCATAGTCAATTAGGCACAAGGTCATGCCAATGGTAGCCTTAATGAAACATATTTTTTGGGATTTTTAGGGTTTTTTTTTTGTTAAAAAGGAGAAGGCAATGGAAAAATACGAAGATCAGTGCCAATATATTAGGGTTATGGAGCCAAGAAGAATCAAATGGGAAGATGAGATTAAGAAAAAAAACCCTCTTAAAGCAATTATCTGGTGCTTGTGGATTAGGGAAAAAGGTTAGAATCGAATATCTAAATTAACCCCTTAACTAATCAAGGAAAACATGAAGTCATAAGGCATGGCCCCACTGTTAGTTTTTGTAGCATCGAATAGTGTTCTAGTCTTGACATTTGCAAAAGAGGCTAAGAAACACTAGGACTCCAGCACCCAGAAAAGGTTTCAGGAAAATCCACCTAGAGATGCCTTAATTAAGTTAACTAATCAATAATTAAATTTTCCTATGTCTAACTTAGGGAAAATTATTAATTAACAACAATTAATTGAGGAAGGTGATATTTCTCTAAAAACTCACACAGATCAACTTGGAGATGATCTCAACCATCGATTAAGTTTTAATCATAGTCGTTGGAATCCCAACTGGGGATTATAAGAAGAAATCGATGGGTAGATGGAGGAACACACTTGAGATCGATTTCCTTGGGCAGTTTGATTTTCCAAAGAGCAACAGCATCTGTCGGAAGAGTTCAAGCCAAAGAGAGGACGCAGAGACAGAGGGGCAGAGATAGTGAGTCCAGAGGAAGTCTTCCAATTTCAGAGAGTAGCTTGCAGAGAGGCAGAGATAGTCACAGAGAGGCTGACGCAAGGGCTGCGCAGAAGCCTCTAGAGGGCAATTTGATTTTGCTAGAGAGAAGCTCGTTTTCAGTTCTAGAGGCCAGAAAGTTCTTACAGAGTGTCGAAGAGACAATTTCTCAATCAGCAACAGACAAGACGGCTTGAGTAGCAGTTATTCCAGATAGTGGGTTTGGCAGGTCACGCAGAGGTGATGCAAGGTTCGCATAGGTTAGTTTGGATGGCTCACTTAGAGCTAGAATTCAGAGCCCGGATTGCTCGTGGGGTGAGGAAAATTCCTCATAATATTTTTGCCATAATTTTTTTCTATAGGATTGCTAGATATCAACATCCAGTTGTACTCGGAATTTCTCACTACTGCTTAATAATAAAAACCCTTAGCTGTTGCACTAATTTTCCCACATTCAGTTTTTTCGAGGACATTTGCCCAAAAATAAATGTGTCATTTTTATGTGTGTGCTAGTATTTTCTTAGTTTCCAGCTTATTTTCCGCAGCGTTTTATTTGTGAATAAATTGCAGTGTGATTAGTTTGGTATTAATCAGAAAATTAATAAACTATTAATTAGTTAGAACTTAGAAGAATTAATTCCAGTTGGTGGATTTCAAGGAATTTTCACATGGTATTAGTGGCAAATTTGATCAGACGGGAAGCTCAGAAGTGGAAGGAAGAAATAGTCCAAATTCAGAGGGAGTTTGGCACTTTGATTTCCAAATTTGCGCATAGGTTGGCCAGACAATTCGAACTGTTGGGCAGAGGGTTCAATTATTCGAGTGCAACTAACAAGAAAAATTCGCAGACCCTAGTAGCAGTTCCAATAGGCAGTGGTGAAGCTGGGAAGCAATTCCGGTGAGGCAGATCAGTATTTTCGTTGAGAAAATTCCTTGTCTCGGTGCAGAAGGGTTTTGCCGCAGTTGCTAGAGCAAAATCAGAACCGGGTGGAAGAGAAAGTGCCAACACAAAAGGAATTTCTCTTAGAAGGTTTCTAGTTCAAAAATCCAATATTTCTAGCAGTAGCAGCAAGCAGATTTTCTCACTCCAAAAGGGAGTGCAAATAGCAAATCTAGCAGTTGAGCAAGTGACAGAGGGAGATTTCCATTACAAGTCGAGTTTTTGCAGACATGGCCACAGTTGGGCTTAGAGATCAGGATAGGTTGGAGCGAGCCTCCAACTACGTCATCTAGAAGGCTAGGATGTTATTCCTACCAGATGAATTTGGCATGAAGACCTATGCAGAGAACATTGTGGTAGAAGCTACTGATACAGATCAGCTCAAGGAATTCAAGAAGGAGATGGCCAAGATGAAGCGGATGATCCTGGATGGAGTCCGGGACCATATAGTCTCGCATATATCATCCAAGAATACGTCGAAGGAGATGTGGGATGCTCTCGCACAAGGTTGCGGGGGAGCCCCCTCCCCCTCTCGCTCCCACTCCCAATTCACGCTACGAGCAAGAAAGGCTTCGGAGCGCCTCGGGAGCACGCTCCTTGTCTTTTCGGGAGTGTTTAGCCTTTTTTGCAAAAAAAAAAAATTGCAGTAATGTTCCAAATGCAATTTTTTTCAAAGAAACAAATAAGTTTTGAGTGGGACAACTTAATGATCAAGCCTATAGCGCTAGTATTGATAAGCGATTCATGGTAATGTTAAATTCTTAAAGTAAAAGTGACATTCTCCTAAATCTTCATTTTCATCCTTTTACTTAAATTTTTAACATTACCATGAAATGACTCGGGATGTTTGAGAGTGGTTCCGACCTCAATGGATTTCATATGGAGAAAGTAGAATTTTAGATTTCATTCAAAATCTAGCAGACTTATCAGTTTTTCAGGATTTCAAGATTAGGGGATTGCAATGTTTCCATTGAATTTTGTCATGTATTAGAGTATGGAACTTGTATTTAATCAAGAGCATCAATCCCTCTATGTACCTTGATGTTAGTGACATTGGTTGTCGAACTCCTCTATCATGACCCTCCTAAAAATGTACTTATCACTCAAACAAAATCTTGACTTGACATGCTATGCTTTTTCTATCTTATGTTAATGCTTAGAGGGTGATATTAATGACAAAGATCCCTATACAAATCCAGAGGTAATGACAAAGATACCTCTGGATATTAATGCTTAGAGGGTGATATTAATGACAATGATCTTGATTTTCCAACAAGACTGAAAAATTAGACATTTTTCGTGGTGGCAAGAGGCCCAAGCATAAGCAATAGATAATAGATTTACTTGTCTTTCCTAGTTTCTCGTAGTTTTTATAACCATAGACTCTTTCATATTTATTAGGATATTTTTTTAAGCAATATATGACAATTCAAGTTTGAACTTTGAAGTTGGCAATTATAATTCATTAGTAATGAATTATGAATATGATGCTTCATGAAAGTTGAAGGTTGTTTCATTTCATTTCATTTTATAGCATTTCATTTCATGTTAGATATTATTTGTTGTAATGGTTACAATTAGCTTACAAGTACAACTTTGGTGATCAGTGATGATAAATGTTATATATTGAATTTTGAAAGCTTGAAACTTTAAGATTGATGAATCATGAGACTCAATATGTTGTATGTTACTATGTATAACTTGTGGACGTGGTTGATGAAGATTATAACTTCTAGATCACTGTTGTTATATGGTTCAATCTATGTTTTTAATGTTTTTTATATCTAATTCATCATTCTACATGTTTTTGTTGACATATATGCATCAAAATATAAAAAATATATATTATATAAAAAACGCTCCAAGATTCGCTCCCAAACCAAGAGCTTCCGAAAATGTCACTCCTGCTCCCATTTTCGCTCCTGCTCCCTGTTTTTGCTCCTGCTCCCAAGTAACCTTGCTCTCGCACAACTATACTAGAATTGATCCCTTTCTCACCAGACTTCAGGAAATCTGGGATCAACTTGCAACCTCCAGATACAGAGCTGGTGTGTTTGGCACTGAACAATGTCTTAGAGGATTGCGAGATCTTTGTCCAAGGCATATTGGATTGAGATACTCTACCTAGGTGGGACAGGATGTGGTTAGACTTGCAGCAACAAGAGATGAGGTGTGCACTTGTGAAGACCTTCGTCAGCAGCAACAGCATTAAGGGCTCGAAAGGTGAGAAAGAGTAAGATAATGTGGCCTTTGCATCAAAGGGTCTCAGTCAGGGATAGGGTTCATAGGGGGAGAAGAAGAAAAAGGACTTATCTAAGTTCAAGTGCTTCAGGTGTGGCGAGTTTAGCCACTATAGTACTTAGTGTCCTCAAAGGAAGAAGGACAAGCAGGAGAAGTAGGACCAAGAGACAACATCCGTAGAGATAGACAGGTTATCCTCCAGGCTGGAGGAAGATTTTGCCATGTTTGCAGCTATACCTCCAAGAGTGAGGTGGGGCGATATGGAGCTATAGTCCCAGAGTTGCGCAAAGGATTGGGCAGGGTCAAGTAAGGCGAGCATCTAATGATGTTTCCTCTTAGATCATTACCTTGCTACAGGGGCCCACAGTATTTAGTAGCAGGAGGATCAGTGGCAGATTCCGGAGTGACAGTTGCAGACTAGTAGCAGTCAGATGTTGAGGAGCGAGAGCAGAGTTGTCAGCAGGCCAAGAGCCTTAGTAGCAGAGTTAGCAGTGGCGCAAATTCCCAGTGGACAATGCAAAGGCTAGTAGCATTCAGGACTAAGGAGACAAATGTAGCACGAGACACAGTTGATTCAGTATTTTGGATGTTTCTCAGTCGCAGTAGTTGCAACAGCAACTACAACAGTTAAGAGGGAGTTGTAGTGCAGATGCAGAGTTGGCAACAGTATAGCCGTATCAGCAACAGCACAGATGCAGCATCAGAGTTAGCGCAGTGGTTGGTGGACAGTGGCAGGAACCTACAGTTGTTAGACATCAACAGCGCGTATGGGAGGATGATGCAGAGACAAGGTGTTGTAGTAGTTCAGCACTAGAACACCTTCCTCACTAAGAGGGAGTGTTAGTTTTTGTAGCATCGGATGGTATTCTAGTCTCGACAGTTGTTAGAGAAGCTAAGAAACACTAGGACTCCAGAACCCAGAAAAGGTTTCAGTAAAATCCACCTAGAGATGCCTTAATTAAGTTAATTAATCAATAATTAATTTTTTCTTAAGTCTAATTTAGGAAAAATGATTAATTAACAGCAATTAATTGAGGAAGGTGAGATTTCTCTAGCAACGCATGGGGATCGACTTGGAGATGATCTCAACCATCGATTAAGTTTTAATCGTGGTCGTTGGAGTCCCAATTGGAGATTATAGGAAGAAGTCGATGGTTAGATGGAGGAACACACTTGAGATCGATTTCCTTGGGCAATTCGATTTTCCAGCAGCAGCATTCTGCTGGAAGAGTTCAAGCCAGAGAGGAAATGCAGAGACAAAGAGCGACAGAGACAGTCCAGAGGAAGTTTTCCAATTCCGAAGAGTAGCTTGCAGAGAAGCAGGGATAGCCATAGAGAGGTTGACGCAAGTGTTGTGCAAAAGGGCAATTTGATTTTGCTGGAGAGAAGCTTGTTTTCAGTTCCAGAGGCCGAAAAGTTCTTCCTTGAGTGTCGAAGAGACAGTTTCTCAGTCAGCAGCAGACAGGACGCCTTGAATAGCAGTTGTTCCAGGCAGTGCGTTTGGCAAGCTATGCAGAGGTGACGCAGGGTCTGCGTAGGCCAATTTGGACGGCTCACTTGGAGCTGGCAGTCAAAGCCTGGATTGCTCGTGGGGTAAGGAAAATTCCTCATAATATTTTTGCCAGTATTTTTCTTTGTAGGATTACCAGATATCAGCATCCAATTGTACTCATTATTTCTCACTGCTGCTTAATAATAAAAACCCTCGGCTATTGCACCGGTTTTCCCACATTGGGTTTTTCCGGGGACATTTATCCAAAAATAATTCTGCCATTTTTATGTGTGTGTGCTAGTATTTTCTCAGTTTCCAGCTTATTTTCCACAATGTTTTATTTGTGAAGAAATAACAATGTTATTAATTCGGTATTAATCAGAAAATGAATAAACTATTACCCATTAGAAGAATTAATTCTAGTTGGTGCATTTCAAGGAATTTTCACACCCACTAGAAGGGATCCTTCCAAGAGGAAAGCCTCCAACCACAAAATCAACTATGGCATGAAATAGAGTGAAAAACCCTTACTAAGGAACTTTGGAGTATGGCCTAGCAAGGAAGATTAAACGTACCCCAAAACAACAAAAGAGAGCATGTGAGAAAAGCCTCTAAATGTCCTCCCTCCAAGTCACAAAGTTTTCCTTCAAATAGATTGAATTGTGTAGCCTTATTGTAGTTTTGAACAATTACAATAGTGCCTTTAATGATCTAGATGAAATAACCAAGAAAAAATAGCTTTTAAGTCAAAAACATTCCCACATAGATAAGCCCTTAACAACAAAAAAGATTCCATAAAGATATTTACATTAAGCTCCAAGGAGACGAGAGCTCTCAAAATCCAACCATGAGTACAAATGAGGAAGCTCTCCTCTATTTATAGAGTGAGATTTGACTTCCTTTAAAATAAAGTAACAATATTTCATTTAATTCCTTAGATCTAGCTTGAGAAAACTAAATCTAATTCTCCTAAAATCTTGCCCCAGAATTTTGGCCCTACAACAATTGCCCCAATTACAAAGAAATGTCGGCCCCCTGCAATAGTTGCCCCATAAAAATGCGAACCACAGAGAGAGAGATCAACCCACATGTGCAAGTTGCTAAAGAGAGAGAGAAAAGAGAAATCCCGGACTTCTTCGTCCTTCTTGTCCTTCGCTTGCTTGCCTAGAAACTATGTTGTGTGAGAGAATGTGAATGCTCAAATGGAGGTCGAACTACCTTTATATGATAGCCTGTCTTGGGTGAATGGATGTGTCTCTTGGCCAAGGTCGACTTGACTTGGAGGGATGCTGACTTGTCACTTTTGGAGCCAAAATTTACATTTCAAAAATTCAAATTTTCATCTTTAAAAAGTCGCAATAAGACTTTGACTCAAAATATTTTTTTCTTTGGCTCAAGAATTTAAAATATGCTTTACAATGATATATACAATTATATCAAGTGACCAAATGTACATTATGAAGATTGGCCATAGTTACAAATTCAACACTCCATATCCAGTTCAAGATACAATACATGTAGATCCCAAGCAGCTATATTTCATCCAAGAAACAAAATTTATGATAAATTCAATTTCGTACATTTTTGAAATGGAGTTGCCAAGGTGAGTTGTCAATGCCTTCACAATCATGCTTGTCTCACCTAACAAGCACATAGTCTTCAAAATTTGTAAGAACAAGGTCTTCATTCTCCAATAGAACCGCCTGGATGGAAAGATCTTCAAGCTCGAACTTCATCCATTTTTGTCTTCTTCGAAACTATACTCTATCCCCAACAACTGTGCCAAAAATGCTACAATAAAATCTCTTACTTCTTGAGATAAATTTCAAATCAAAGGGGGGCACTAGCTCTCCTACAGATCAAGGGGGTTCTCTTTGGAATAGGATTGCTAGGGCTTGGAAGTTCTAAGATTTGGGTTCGAAAGTAACTATGGCTCAATATAAAGACTAATATCAACCAATAGAGGCTCAAATAGGTTCTCAAACACACACAATCAAGGAATTAGTGGATGGTCTTCAAGAGAAAACCCTGGCAAAATAGTTTTAAAGATTAAAAGCAAAAGTGGATGGAGGATAGAAGATTAGTGCATCAAGGAATCAAACTATTTTAGGGTTTCCTTGGAGTGATAACTAAATATAAACAAACTACAGCAAATAAACTAACTTACCATAGGATTTGAGATCTAGGTTTTCAAATTTTTTTAATGATTAAGGGAAAGAAGGATTTAGCTTAACAAGGGACCATGAAGCAAGTACCAAATAAACCAACTTAGCACATGAGCATTCACCCAAGAAACACAATACCAAGACAAAGCAAATAAACCAACTTACTTCACCATGTATCATCCAAGACCCACCATAAGCATCCATGAAAAGAGATCACATCACATTCCAATTTGCTCAGCTCATCCACCCATAGCCAAATTATAAGAGAGAGGAATCGTAGAAATTTCAAACCTCCTAAGGGATTTCTCCCCCAAATCCAACCATGAGAAAATGAAAGGAAGTGCACCTCTATTTATAGAGGAGGTACTCAACTTTCCTCACATTAAAATAGTAATTTTCTAAGCTAAAATCCCACAAATTACCCTGAGGGGCAGAATGCTCTCTTCAAGAATTAATTAGAAAAATTTGCATAATTTGTGGGGCATTCATGCCACATATACAAAAATAAAGGTGCAAAAGCCCTCAAAAGGGGACCCATCTCCATAAAGAAGCGGCGCAAAGCGTTCTTGGTGCAGCAGCCAGCCTCCAAAGGCCCTTCAAAGATTCCTTTCTTCCATGAAACATGCAAACCCACTTATTAAAAGCCTCTAAAGCAAGCACAGAGCCCCAAAACCTCCACCAAGGTGGGCAAGTAAGTTCCAAGATGCATACCTAGCCTCCACAGCCTCCAAATAATGGGTCTCCTCCAAAAATGACTTCAAAGGCACCATAGTGACCTTCAAAGGCCCTCCATATGTGAACAAATGTGTTCTAATGATAAGACACCTTCATTAATAAGGGGGGCTGGTCCATTCATATCAGTTGTCCTTATACAAGACTTGATCTTCAAATGCTTTCCATAAAGCATGTAAACAATACCCCCATCACTACATTCAAGGTGATTATTATATTCCTTTGAAAGGCAACAAGCCATGTCTTCCAATGCCAATATTAACCATCCAAACCAGCCAGCCAAGAGGTCAGCTCACCCAGTGTATGTGATGAAAAAGCCTGGTCAAGTTGGTCCTAAAAGGTCAGCCCTCCATGGAAAGGATATCAATATAGTTTGGAGGTCGGCTCGTCATGTCTTGCTTCAGTTTTAAGACATAAAGGATAGCTCTAATCTCCAAAAGACTGCTTCAAACTTGTATATATGTACGCACACAATACCTCATTTCCTTTATACAATTTCCCGAGGTATAACTCTCTGCCCTTACAGGATCAGGACACATAGCCACAAGGACAGTCCTCTGCTCGGATAACAGATCTAAACTTACTTTTGTCTAGGATTCCTGTAAGCACAAATCACCAGAGTCTCACTGCCAAGCCGAGTTTCTAAGAATTAAAACCTCAGCCTCCCAACCACAGAAACAGCGCTGAAGTTAATGGACTGACATGCAACATCATTTGGTTAATTCATCAGTTTGCTTGGTATAGGTTCAAATTTGTCATTTGCTTTCCAATCTACCAGGTGTTCCCTTAAAACCTGCTTTGAAAATATCAACATACTGCTTCTAAATACAGGCCCTAGTTAGACTTTAAGACCTCCAATCTGCTGGAGAAACTCTGCAGGTAAAATCTTCTCAAAAACTGACTGTTAACAAGGGTTTACAAACTGAGAAGAACTGACTGATAAAAAGGGTTCACAAGCTGGAGCATTTATGTCTATTTGAAGTTCCCCTTATCACTTGTCAACAGATCTGCAAATCATGCTGGAAACATCTTAATAATTTTGTGAATGCTATTCATGGATTCTACCAAATGCAATAGCCCGGAGCTTAGGCGCTTTCTGCTTCTATCTTAGCCACATATTCTTCACCTCCTAAGGTTTGGCACCCCTAGCGTTATCCTACACATTTATGGGTAACTGGCCAAAACACGTCTTGCACGTGAGTCAAGACTAGTGACTTTAAGTTCCGCACCACCTGATTTTCCCTTCGTTTTTTTCGTTTTTGAAGTTGCTTGAAGAAGCACACACTGAGGTTAATGGTAGTATTGCATGATACATGCTCTCTTTCACTTAGATATCAAGCTTCGTGTTAAGCCAAGACCTATACATGGCCTCGTCCCTTTTTGAGACATGCCATTCAGGTGGAGCGAGCCACAATGAAAATGCGATTCAAGGGTGACTGAATACTCTTACAAGTGAACCAATGTCCAATTGGCAGTTCATGTTAAGATTGATTATTTTATAAATATTGTATAATGATGATTGTTATTTTATTTTAGCTTTTATCTTTATGTTAAAAAAGATGAGATTCCATCGTATTGTTTTTGGTATTATTACAAATATTTTGAACTTGAAAATTAAGGTGAACATTCACAAGACATTTTAAGAGTGTTTTCAGTTCTTCACCTTATTCAAATATTTTCATAATGACAAATTCTTTCATTCCTGACATTTTAAGAATTCTCCAGCCCTTTTTTTACTGCAAAACTTATAAAAAATCATTCTTATTTTAAGAATGTTGATTTTGACGAACAAAGATTTCCAACCTACATTCGTAAGTGGATTGAAATTTTAAGAATATTGTCCAAGAACTTCGATTAATAGAGATGTCGCCATTATTGAACGGTTAAAATAGACCACTGTCAATAATGTGAATCAGTGCATATGATGCCCGTCCTGTAAAGTCCCTTGTGGAGTGCTAAGCAATTTCTATGTCGGTTTCTTCATAAAAATCTGCAACGAAAACTGCAGAGAAGTACCTAATGAGAAATTTTACACAAAGAATCATATTGAATGATCTCCCTGCCATTAAAGATTCGAATTCAAGATTCAAAGGTAACTTAAATTTGTCCTCTTTAAAGGTTTAATGGTACCAGAAGAAACGCGTACCCATTCCCATGAACGGAATAAAATCGTCCGTGATAACTTCGACCCCCATCTCTGCAAAAAGATCCACGGCGGCCTGGCGAGACGCCTCTTCACTGTTGCAAAGAACGCCATCCATGTCAAATAGAACAGCACTGACCTTCTCGGCCCCTGCCACCGACTCTGGACGACGCTTAACGGACGGCTCCGAATTCGCTATAACTCCCTCTCTATCTTTACCAGCGCCGCAGTAGAGCTTGGAGTATTTGTTCTTCATTCTTGCCCATCCTGATAAATGAGAAACCCTTAATGGCATTGGACAGAAATTGCTTCTGTAAATGGTGCCATTCATAATCGTAATTCCGACAAGGGAATGGCGCATTGCCATGGCAGCATTAACGAATTAGCCCTTCTTCCGAGGTGTTCTTGTTTCAGAATTGAGCTGATCTGCTTCACCTTTGGCGAATCGAGAGGTGACTACAGAGCGCTGGCTCTGATCATGCCATGTCAGATTGATTCTGTCCAACGGTATTTTGTACCTCATCCTGCCCGGTCGTTTATCCTCTCATCCCTACTTAAAAAATAAAAATGATCACAAAAATTAATGGCGTTCTTTATGTTTTGGAATTTTTTGCTGAAAAAAATTGATTATATTAGAATGGCGTTCTTTATGTTTTGGAATTTTTTCCTGGAAAAATTGATTATATTAGGTTTTTGATTCTATATATGAATTCAACGCTCTAAAAAAACTCATTGGGAGTTAACCCAAAAAAATGAAACAAATCAAAAAATAATTTAAAAATAATTATTTTCCTATAAAATAAATTAAAAAAATTAAAATGTTTCTATTAAAATAAATTAAAATTTAAAAATGTTTCTATTAAGTCAGCAATAGGATAAAAAATTTGTAATGTTCTATAAATATTTAGCTTGGTCAAAATTAAAAACAAAATATTTATGTTGAAAAATAAAATTAACTTCAAAATTAAAATAATAAATATTATAAGTTACTTTTATTAATTTATGTTGGGTAATTAAGGTAAAATTGACTTGGTTAATTTATCTGTGATTTTTAAGCTCAAGGTTTATGAGAACCTATGAAATAGCTTATTTAAGGGGAAAAGTAAACCACCCTAAATCCATCTTAACTTTGTATCTACGAGCACCTAGAGGGATCAAATCTCTTTTCATTTTAAAAGATGTTTGTATCACTTTAAAAGAGGTTTGCATCTCCAGAGATTTAATCCCTCTAAGAATTTGGTAGATCCATAGATTTGATCCC
Source organism: Pinus taeda (assembly GCA_000404065.3). Classification (NCBI taxonomy): domain Eukaryota; kingdom Viridiplantae; phylum Streptophyta; class Pinopsida; order Pinales; family Pinaceae; genus Pinus; species Pinus taeda. The sequence continues at coordinate 43,219 of APFE031142492.1, read as the reverse complement.
TCTCACTGATTGGTACATCCAAAGTTAAGATGAATCTAGATTAGTATATATGTACATTTGACACAAATTTAATTTCATGGAAATATGCATTATGTTAAAAGTGTAATTTCTTCCATGTTTAACAAAGAAAATAATAATAATAATATCCATTTTTTAAGGTCACAGCGAAGCCAGACACCAAATTGGTGTATGAGACCCCCTTGTTTGTGGGACAAGGGACCCACCTCCGCGTAGCGACTTTGACTGCTAAGTCTACGAAGGCCATACATACTCTACCCCCCTCTAGTTTTGAACCTGTGAAACTCTTAGGAGGATTAACACATGCTCTTAAAACCATTAGCCCAACTCACGCCTGTATTTTATTTTTTTTATAAATTAATCATAATTTTGATTTTATATTAAATATATTTTTAAAATTGAAAATAATTTTGAATTTTATTAAATATTATTTTTAAATATAATAATATTTAAAAAAAAATTACTATTCATTATAACAAAAATATCTTTTCATTTATTTTGAAATAAAATTATTTAAATAATTGAAAGTAAAAAAAAAATCATTTATTAATTAGTCCCCCAAGGAGCAATTCAATTCGTGAGGGTTGTAAAAATAAAGTGTTGTGTGTGAGGAGGTTTGAGGTTCAAATCCCCTAATTCACTTGTTCCTTAAGGGGCACATATAGGTAGGCACCTAGCGGTTATAGTGGTAGTGGTTGGAATAAAAATAAAGTGTTGTGTGCAAAGAGGTTCGAGGTTCAAATCCCCCGATAAAATGTTATGTGCAGGTTCAAATCCCCCAATTCACTTGTTCCTGAAGGGGCATATATAGGTAGGCACCTAGCGGTTATAGTGGTAGCAGTTGGAATCGACTTCATGTCAGGCTAGTACCAGACCAACGAAATTCCTCTGTACTAAAATAAAAAATAAAGAATAAATTATTATAATTAAAATATTTTTGTTTTGTATGGTTAAATATAAAAGTGTAATTTTTTTTATTAAACATAGAGGGGACACATGATGGGTATATGTAATTATGCAATGTCTTTATAAATAGAATATTTTGTATAATACTATTAATTTATAATGATACAGTGTAAAATAATAGAGGTAAGAAATAACTTTTTACATAGAGAGATGTGTAATTGTTTAGGTATTAAACATGAACTTCCCATGCAATCTTTAAAAAATAATAATGATAAAAAATATTCAAAATCAACTTAAAAAATAAAA
>APFE031142492.1:8896-41558 GCA_000404065.3 Pinus taeda | reverse complement strand
TGCAACACAAATGTTTGATCCCACGTCATTTCCAAGCATGTACACATAAATGACCCAAGGTGGCACATACATGAAACTTTTGGATGATGTGTGGATTTTATGGAATTGAACGAGTTTAACAAGTTTTGTTTGGCAATTAGTAGTATGGTCTTAGCTTCGCTCAGTCTCTTATTCTTAACCTAGTAAGGCTCCATGATGTTTCCTTTTATGCACTAGGGGAAGGTCAAGGTCCTCTTGGCCTAGCATCCCCCTTGGTGGTGTTAATTCGGTTCAACACTGTGATGAATTGGAGTGTGAACATGGTCAACCAATGAGTTATGCCTTATGTGCAGGTGTTTGGACACAAGTACATGTTAAACAAATTTCTAATCAATATTTTCTCAAGGTTTACTCATCCATGCCATTGGTTGCAGGCTACTTCAACCCGACCCTCTCTATTTCCTATTGGGTTTTCTGTTCTCATTACCATCACAAATTTATAAATTATCAATAATTCGTAGAGGCCTAGCGAAGTTTTTAAGATACTTTCCTTATTATATTGCCTTATGCTAATTCCTTGATTGGAAGGGACTCTTTATGTGGCCTCATGGTTCTTTTCTTTCCTGGTTTTGTTGACTCCTCCACTATTCAAACCTATCACCTATCTAGTTCACTATTTACTCCCATTTCCTCAATCTTGTGTCTCTTCTCTCATGGTCTCTCCTCGGTCCTACTTCGCCCATGCGTTGGCATCCATGACGCAATAGTGTGCTCGTTTTTGTAAGGGCTCAAGTAGTTGTGACAGTTCGGGTAGATCTTGAGCTTGCTTGTGAGCTCATGTTGTGTCCAGCTTTATTGCACTTAGACTCCATAAAAAATTCAAGAGGAAATTGAGAATGCATAAGCAGATGTGATAATGGATCGTGCTCAATACATGGACACTAAATTTTTAGTATCCCTAACATATTGGGTAATAGAGACAAATCACACTTGAGCATGCCAAAACCAATACTTATGAACCATTAACCTACACTAGCAAATAAAATCACTACTTAGTGATGTTCTCCTTGAAAAAAAAAGAAGTCAAGCAGGAGATTATGCTACAATTGGATGAGATACATATCGAACATAGAGATATGGATGAACGGTTGGCTCACGTAGAAGTAACTCTAACTCGTGACAGGGGACCTTTGGACATCCCTGCAAACCTAGAACCTATAGATATTTATGCCTTCTCTTGATATGGTTTCACTGGCTTACAATCTTACTATGCATCCTTAGGATGCTCTCTATTATTTTGCTTATTCAGATAGTTATGCATGTTTGTTATTAGCCATCTTGTTATTAAGCTAATTAGGATAATTTATAGTCTTTTGTGGCAATAAAACTGGCCTTTTGGGATGGGCACATAGCATAGATTCCATGAACTTTATCTTTGTATATTGTTGTTATACTATTTTGGAGTTACGATCTCCTATTTTGTCATTCATCTAATTTCCCCAATGGCACGCCACAACAATAGGAATCCTAGTGAAAATCTATATTTGATTATGTAAATAATGAAATGATATATGTGTGTGTGTGTGTGCAATTAATACTTAAAGGAAGTAACCCCCATATGTGGGTGGCATCTGTCAACAATTGTCCTAATTGCATTAATAATCCTCATGCAAGCGCACCACAAGTGGCATTCTGGAGCCTTTAATTCTCACTATTGGCTTGCATATCCATTGATCCTGATGAATTTCAATTTAGTGCTCCATATCCCCCACATTGTCTCCCTATACTTGGCATTCACGCCTCATTTACTCCACAATCACCTTTCCCAACGATGGCGAACCTTTTGGTTTTTTTACTCTCTCTTGCCCTACTATTTCATGATGTGACTTTGTCTCTCATACAGCGACACTCTCCTCTCCCACCTAGAGAATCATTGACATTCCCCCTGCTACTTTTCTCTCCCCTTCCTTATTATCCATCTTGCTATCATGGTTTGTGAGTGTGGATGTGTCAAGCGTGGAGGCGGTGGACATCGTCGTGGGCACCCCCCTCATGTTGCATATTTTGATGAGAAATCCATTTTTTTCGGCCTAGATTCTAATAAGCATTTGTCGTAATGTGGTTTCTCTAGAAGTCGATGAACACAAGTGCCTTGGCGATGGGAAATGGCCCTCGAAAAATTACTTTACAGACACTTATGGAAGCAACAACAAGCCCAGGAAGATGCCTCGATGAAGGTTGTTGAGGCCAACACCCAGGTCAATCGCCTCCACTAGTCTTTGTGTCAACTATCCTGCTACTTCAGTATTGCCTTCCCTCTTGTCCCGCTCTCCCCTTCCTCTTCCATATCTCAAGATGACAATGGCTCTCTTCCTAACTTGCTCGTCTCTCCCTCCCCTTCTGTTTGAATAAATGAAGCTTAGCAGCATGGTCAAGTGAGTGGGGAAGCAAAGCAAGCTTCATCCCAACAAGTCTCAAGTCCATATGGATATCATTGTCGAGGAACAACCAGAAGACATTTCAGCTCAAGGGTAGACCAGTAATGCACCAAATGGCTCTGCGACCTCCAAATGCAAGATTTTTTTTTTAATTTGTCTCTCTTAATGGCTCCCATGCTCAACTCTCGGGCAAATCATTACAGGGATTTTTGTATTTTTGTCAACAATTATGTGTGCTACTTTGTTTGGCTATGATAGGTATGATAGCATATAACATGTACAGGTATGACATCATAAGGAAATGCACTTAATTTTGAATTTGTTTGTAATCAAATGCTTCTAAATTTTCTCAATTTGTTTCCACTACATGTCGGATGTACTGCTAGCCCACAGTTGACAACCATATATAACCATCAGAATCAGTAGAAGCTCAAAAAGAGTTTGAGTGGTTTTCCAGTCCCTTAACTCTGCCTCTCTACAACTATTTTGAAAAGCATAAAATTATTTCCAACCCCCTAAAATTCTTTTCTTTCTATAGCCATCCAACTAAGATTTCTGTTGAAGTCAATTTCGAGGTATTTGTAAACCGCAACTTCTTCCAGAATGTTGCCTTCAAAGTAGAACTTATGTTTTCTTCTTCTAGAGAAAACCACTACTTTCGTTTTGCTAATATTGACTTGCATCCCCACCCTTCTATAAAAATGCTCAAGGGATAGTAAGTTCTCTTGTAAACCAAGAGTAGATTTAGCAATCATAATAAGGTCATCTACATACAAAAGAAGCCTTATGACAAACTTGCCCAAATGAATATCATCACCCCCTTGTGAATTTAGCCACTCCTCAAGCTTGTCGATATATAAACCAAAAAGGGTAGGAGACAAGGGGCAACCTTGCTTGACCCCGATAGCGCTTCAAAGAATAAATCTTCACCATTGTTTCTCACACGGTAAATAGCCATAAATAAATGTGTGTATGTTGTGTACATATGTAGAATATTTCATTCACTACACTGAACTATTCCATTAACTACACATTTAATCTTGATTTGTGTAAATTATTTGGTACCGATTCTCACAAATTGATCAAAATTTCTTAGACGTGTCATGGTGGCATTGCCACAGAAAAAATCTATGTTGAATTTAATGTACCAATGCGCTGAAATTTTCATGGCTATGGAGAATCTATAAAGTGTAAAGTGTTTATCAAATTTTATTTATTATTTATTTTATTTATATAACTAAGTGTAAAAATAATATATTTTTCATTATAATTATAATAAATAAATAATGTTATTCCTTTTCTTCATAAATTTTTTCTCAACTGAATTTTCCGTGTAAGTATTTGAGTTAAATCCTCTCTTTGCCTTCATATTTTATTAACCTATATTTCCATCTATATTATATTTATCATAATTTTGTATTATATTATAATATATATATAATATATAAAATAATATAAATGGGTAAGTAGTGAAAAAATCAAAATTAATTTTGAATTCAAAAAACAAATCATTTTTCAACCACTCACACTCACATGGCCAACCAAATCTTCCTTACATATTTTCTTTTAATTATCATAAAAAGGAGCTAAAGAACTTTTAATGATGAATAAAATTTGTCAGGGCATTGAAAATCAACGCATCTCTAATCAATTAATTCAAGTTGGGTACCAGTACGCTTCCATAAGTAAATTCTACGTGAAGCAACAAAAGAACGACCATGTGATTAATCGTGAAAAGCATTTGAGCAGTTGTTTTTAACGCGACTTTTTGAAAGTTTTTACAGTCAAAATCTGGCAGTAAATTATTGGAATCGCAAGTTTGATAGCTAGTTTCTGCACAATCAAAGTGTCCCAGGGGTTTTTCAGGGTGCTGAATCCAAATATGCAGTTAAAAAACCATTTTAAGTGCAACAAATCAAGATTTAACCTCAATTTCTTCCGCCGGATTCCGTCACCGGAATCTCCAAAAAATCGCATTATAGACAACTTCGTTTGATTATGTTTGTTTTTTTTTATTATTTTATGTTTCTATGTTTGATTATGTTTTTTTTTTTTTTTTTTTTTTATCTAATGAATTTAGTATTTTGAAAAAAAAATAGAAATTTAAATTATTTGAATTTATAAATCAATTTCTTAATTCTAAAAAATAATATTTTTTTCAAAAAACTCCAAAATATAAAATAAATAAATTACAACATACAAACTGGGAGCATCTATAAAGATGCATGAAAAGCTTGGTGTTTTTTAAACATTACATTGTTAGAAGGCATATAATAAACAATAATTTGAGTAGAGATGGTATTGGATATGTATATTGTCTTATAATAAAGACAACTCACTAAGGACTCTCACATATGGATAAAATTTGATGGACAAATTGCCTGTAGCTCCATCCTCTTTTCAAATGTTTATGATATGCATTCATCATTAAATGTTTAGCCAACCAACTATTATCTTCATCTGCCATAGGACCTTCTATTCATTTGTTGTGGTTAAACCTTACTCACAGTTGTGTATTAAACTACCATTCACCATTAAATGTTAACCAACAGAATATGGCTTTCATTTGTTTGAGGACATTGTATTCATTTGTTGTCTTTAAACTTCACTCAAAGTTGTGTGTTCTAAATGTTTCCATTCACCTTGATGTGATTTATTTAAGGATGACAATGAACTTTGTTCATTGTCATTTAAAAAAAATATGTTAATCAATATGCTACATAACAATATCATTAAATAATGCTTATTCTCTTTTAAAATCTATGCAAAAGAAGAATTAATTTGGCGTCGTCGAGGAGGGATATGGTATTTAAAAGAAATTTGTCTCTTCGCCTTTTACATCTGTAATCAACTAAATTCATATATATGTAATTAATTAAATTAAATGCACGTTCTATGGCTTCAATTTACAAGCTACCCAGTCCCAAAATGTTTGAAAACATTTGAAGGCCGGCAATAATTTCAGTTGTAAGATAGAGAACAACCTAAGCAGCCTGCAGGAGTTTACGCAAAAAGTTTTATAACCTTTGAGGGTTGGCAATAATTTCAGTTGTAATGGCAATAATTTCAGTTGTAAGATAGAGAACAACCTAAGTGGCTCACAAGAGCTTTCAAGATACAACGACAACTTTGGAAAACAGACTGCAACTAGGTATCAGAATAAGGTATGTTTCTCTTGCGCCTTTGCACACAGATTATATAGGAGTAGGGGTAGGCGATAAAGACTGCATATGAAATTACCAACATATAAAAAGAAAGATAAGGAGAAAGTCAAATTTCTTTTATTGTTATGGCTTCCAACAAAAAATAAAGCTAGACAAGTGCGTAATTTTCCAAAAAAAACACAACCTCACGATTTTTTGGTTTTCATATCATTAGTAATTTTTTATAACACCCCCTAAAGTCTCTGATTTTCTAAAGGCGTTTTTTGTTCACGTAGTGGTCACGTCATGGGATTATGATTTTTCTAGTTCTTTTGATAATTTTCTATCTATGGTTCCAAGTATGCCTATATACACTTTCTGGAAAAATTTAGTTAAAATTTGCAAAATTCCCGTTTAACGTATAGGGCTTTCTATGTTTTAGCTAAAATACTTTCATGATTTCATCTGGATCGACAAAAAATTTCTTATGTATTAGGATGAATCCTATATCGTCACCAATGTAAACATTAAATATTATGAATAACATGTAAAGCATAAGGTGGGGTAGGCTAATAGTAAAGAGCTGGTTGTGAGTTCAAAACCAGGTGAAATTAGGTAGACCATCCTCAACGACATTATTTTGTAGAAGACAGTGAAGTAAGAAATAAATTGAAGTAAAAAGAATTAAATTTACTGCCTCGAGCTCCTGGAAATTTGGTTGATTGAGATTTTTTTTTTTTTTTTTTTAAACTTAACAGAGTTGCCATATCTTGACCTTCGTCACTTGTGCTTGCCTTATTATTCCGGCATCTTTTGTATGGAGCAATCACATTTTTATATCATCCAAAAAGTTTCATCCATCGACATCGTTTCTTACCGATGAAAACCTCACATTTACCCCTACACACACGCAGTTCACGCACCATCCCCAACTTGAAATGTTTGACGGATTATTGAATGAGGTCTCGAGAACGAGTCCTTCCAGAACCATAATTTCATAAGCACCTGAGCCATTTCATCGTTGTAGAGAAGAAATATTAACCGTTGCTTTTTTCTTATTTACCTTGATCTCCAAGGAATCTTCATATGAAACAAGATCCTTATTCATTTTCTTCAAACTTTCAAGAGCCAAGGAGTCTTGACAAGTTTCTTATTCTTGTTCATTTTCTTCAGACCTTCAACGTCCATGTAGTCCAGACTGATCTTCTCAACTTCTTTGATGTGTTGGGCATCTCCGACCATGTAGACCTTCACCTTGGGGTGGGCAATTTTACAAACCCGTTGAAACACTTGTCCTTTTATGGGTCATAGTTATTCAGCTCGATCTATAACTCTATCATCTTTGTGAATTTTCATTTCTTTACTTATTCCCTCCCTCAACACGTCACTCTGAAGCTTCCTCTGCTTGTGCCTCATGTAAGGTGTGCCTTGATTCCTCTACTTGTGCCTCATGTAAGGCGCGCCTTGCTTCCTCTACTTGTGCCACATGGTAGTTCTCCTTTGAGTTTTTCCATGGTTTTCGCTATAGATTGGATTTGACCTCCCTAGTAGATAGGTAGTAATAAGTGGAACACATGCAATAAACTTACTTTTTGCTTGTTGGATGGCAATTGGCGGTAAGGCTATGGATGGTTGTGACACGTGTCATAGTCGTCGTGTTTTAGGTGTTAATTGTAGGGAAAGCTTGCAGAATCCCTGGATACTATATATATTTAGATTAACAAACTACTTTGGCAAAGCGATATTTTTTACAAGTACAGGCATATTTAAATACAGGGAATTCACTATTCTACTGAAAGCCCATAAACAAAAACACGGTAAAACAAATCACAAAATATAAGACGTAAAGTTGGTGTGGAAGTACAAGTATATAGACATGTTAGTGCGCATGAGGCATGATATGATTAAGAATATTAGACTGTTGTGATAAGATCTTTCTCGGATTAGAACCAAAATGATTTCTAAATCATTATGCTTAAGGATTCGTGAGTTTTGCAAGTCTAAAATGAGTTTTTTTGTTAATTTTATGAGCAATTTTAACATAAATAAGAGACTTAACAATAGCATAAAAATGTATAGAACATTACCAAAAACACATCACAACAGGAACATGATGAAGGAGTTCACCCCCCCCCCCCCCGGGCTATGTCTCCTTGGTCCAACTTCCAATGACTTGGGCTTCTCTATTATGCTCAAAAGTGTAAAAATGTGTTTACAATACTCAAATGCTTTTGAACCCTACTCCAATGAGTCCATAATGTCCAAAAATGGCTACCTAGACTCTTTTTGCATCCAATTTGATCAAAAATTGGAAAATTTATGACCTCTCCTAGTTTCTCCACTATTCGCTCTACAATTTGCACAAATTCCGGCATCATCCTAGAAATTCGCCCCATTTTCCGCTAACGGAGCGACAAATTCCTCAGATTTAGAGTGGATTTGTAGGACCGTTAATTTTTTCGTTGAGGCCTTAAAACCAAAAGATCGATCATATGGGGGCCATGCACCCAGGGGCTAGCCCCCTACGCTGGCCCCTTACCTCCGACGGTTGCATAAAATGTTTGCAGGATGTGTTCACATGTGGATGCTTGGTCCTGAGGTTAGGCGGTGGTGGTGACCGTTGGCAGTCATGTTAATCCTTTGATGCTAGTGGATGGTGTTCACATGGGGGGTGGTTAAGTCCGCGCAACCCCCCAACCTTGGCGGCATTAATCCTTAAATAAAACCCGTAACCATAGCAGGTTAAGAAAAAACCTACGGGCACATTGGTAAGTCGTTGGCCTGTGATGTGGGTGGTCATGGGGTCGAGCTTGGCCTCCACCCTGTCTGCCATACAAAATTTTAAAGTGTCATTAGGACGATACGTGGTGGCCTCAAGCTTAGCCACATGTCACCTCCTCATTGGCCCAAACAAAAACACATGGACCAATAGGACGATGCCAATTAAACAAAATATTTTGAGAATATTCCAAAAATACTCCCCTTACCACCTAGGCACTATGGATGCCCAGTCAGCATCCTTGTCAGCCACCTGCAAATTTTTTACCTATTTGACAAGGTGAACAGATCGCGTTTTTGGAAGCATACGGTGTCTGTTTCGCGCGAAACCAGTTGCACCGAATTCAGGATGATGAGCACTACTTGGTCGTTCAGGTTCCACACCATTCTAATGACTTTGATTTTTGAGCATAATTTTGAGCACCCGATCACTCTTCCCCACTGGAAGCCTTTTAGACCCCAAAATATCACTTTCAATTGTCCAATAGGTGAGGGTACAATTCCCCAAAATATATGTACTTGAGGTTGATGTATTCTAGCAATCTATTGTAATTCAATAATGCCTCCATGTGGTCCTTCCATGCATCAAAATTAGAGGTGCCTTCCAAGGCATACTTTAGCCATAGTCCATTGGAGTCCATCTTCTCAACTCTAAAGAAATCCTGCTACACTAATCTTCAAATTCAAACCTCTGAGAAACAACATCAAATTTCCTACTCTAATGTGAATCCAACTCTATTAGCATGTAGAATTTAGGTTGTAGATCTGCAACTTCTCATGAATTTTTAATCAAAATCATAAGACACAAACCTACTATTATGCAACCAACTCACAAAATAGAAGAAGAAATAGATCTATGACTTCAAATTTAGCCTCTTCGAGGGGGAACCTCCTTTACATTACACAAATGAATAATTCTTGGATGATTCAAATGACAAAACCTCATTTCTATATATAGGAGTCTAAGGGGTCACAATATAATAAGAGTCGACATAACAATAATAATGTAAGGGTACAACAATAACAATAGTGGGCTTCTAGGAGGCACAATTAATAACAATATGGGTACTACATGGGAACAACAATAACAATAAGGGGCTACACCAATAATAACAATGAGGGAATATACTAGTATTATAGGGACCTAACATGCCCCTCTCCTTCAAAAAGGTGTTGTCCTCAACGCTTGAGTACTTCTGGATGCTTCTGTATAAAATTCTCATCCTCCCATTTGGAATCTTCAGGGGTAAGTTCTTCCACTTGATTAGATACTCCGAAATTGATCGATTTCGTAGCTGTCGAGTTCTTGTTTCCGTGACTACTTCAGGTTACAATATGATTTTTCCTTCCTCATCAAGTTCTAGCAATATTGTTTGAACTGGGAGCTTATCACCTATAACCTTCTTTAAGCATGAAACATGGAAAACTGGGTGCACTCAGGAAGATGTATAAAGCTCCAATTTGTATGCCACATTACCAATCTTTTGCAACACCTAGTAAGGACCATAATACTTTGGTGATAATTTATTATCCTTCTTAGCTTGCTTGAGGGACATTTGTTTGTATGGTTGTAGTTGTAAGAATACCCAGTCGCCTTCATCAAAACTTCTTTCACTATGATGTTGATTTGCCTGTTGTTTCATTCTATTCTACGCCAAAGTGAGGTTATCCTTTAAGAGTTGGAGAACTTGTTGTCGATGCTCGATGTGATCTTCCACTGCTTGAACCTTAGAATTTTCTCTTAAATATGATGTGATGGACAGTGGATGATATCCATAAAGTGCCATAAATCAGGTTAGTTTTGCTACAATATGGAAGGAAGTGTTATACCACCATTCCGCCAGAGATAACCACTTGACCTATTGTGTTTGTTTACCAGATACAAAGAAACAAATATATCCTTCCAAACATTTTTTCACTATCTCAGTTTGCCCATCAGATTGGGGATGATAAGATGAGCTATGAGCTAATTGAGTACCCAGACGATAAAATAATTTTGTCCAAAAATTTCCAGTGAAAATGGGATCTCTATCGCTTACAATAATCTTTGGGTTTCCATGTATCTTTTGAATTGTTTCCATAAATGCAATAGCAACTATCTAGCTTTAAATGGATGAGATAATGCACAAAAGTGTGCATACTTGGTAAATCTATCAATTACCACCATGATGATGATCTTTCCTTCAAACTTGGGTAAACCTGTGATAAAATCCATTGAAACCTCCTCCCAACATTGACTTGGAATGGATAAAGGTTATAACAGACCTGGAGTCTTAATTGTCTCAACTTTATTTTGTTGGCAAACCAAACATTCTACCACAAACTTTTAAATATCAGATTTAAGGCCATACCAAAAAATTCCTTGTTAACCTCGTGGTAAGTTTTTAAAAATCCCGAGTTCCCTCCTAATTAGGGAGAGGTGTGCAATTCCAGAAGAATATTTTGTTTGAGTTGGGAATTCTTACAAAGGTATAAGCAATATTTGTACCATAATGAACCATTTTTCTAGCTAAATGTATCAAATGTACTGGGATATTGCTGCAAATTTTGAATAAGTGCCCACACTTGTTCATCATTCTTCCATTCATCCCTTGATTCGGTTATCCAATCTGGTTGGATAATAGAAATGGCACAAAGCAATGCTTCCACATCCTCATCATTTCTTGAGAGTGCATCTAGAACAACATTTTGCTTCCTTTTTTTGTAGATGATTTCAAAGTCATAACCCAACATCTTTGTGACCCATTTTTGCTGCTCTTAAGAAGATAATATTTGTTCTAAAAAGTATTTAAGACTACCATGATCTATTTTTGCCTTGAAGTGTCTTCCTATTAAGTAAGGTCGTCATTTCTTAAGTGCATGTAGTATTGCCAACATTTCCTTCTGATAAATAGCTTTGTGTAAATACTTTCCTTTGATTGGACAACTTTCAAAACCAATGGTTCTTCCTTCTTGCATTAAAACAACACCAATTCCATTTCATGAGGCATCACATTTCACAATAAATGTTTTTGTGAAGTCCGGCGTAGCTAAGACATGTGCTTGGCACATTGTCTCTTTAAGAAGTTCAAAGGCCTTAGTTGCTTCTAGATTCCAAGAAAATTCTTTTTTCTTCAGTAATGTTGTTAGAGGTGTATCTATTCACCCATAATTCTTAACAAACTTGCGATAATACCATCTTAACCCAAGAAATCCTCGCAGATGATTTATTAATGTGGGGATTTTCCATTCTTTAATGGATTCAATTTTGTCAGGGTCTACCTTAACACCCTCATGAAATACAATATGACCCAGATATTCGACCTCCTGTACTCCAAAGAAACATTTGGAGCTTTTTGCTTATAATTGTTTCTCCTCCAATAGTTTGAGCACCCTGTCAACATGTTGAACATGAAGGGTTTGAAGATGGAATTCATCAAACCTTGAAATGTAGAAGCTGCATTGGTAAGGCCAAAAGGCATGACCAAAAATTCATAATGGCCCTCATGAGTTCTAAATGTTGTTTTCAGAATGTCTTCGGTCTTCATTCTTATTTGATGATATCCTGAATGAAGATCCAACTTGGTGAAGTAAATTGCTTCGTGTAATTCATCCAATAATTCATCAATGACAAGAATGGGAAATTTATCTTTAATAGTGAGGTTGTTGAGCTCCCTATAATACAGACACATGTGCCATGATCCATCCTTCTTGTGCACCAATACTACTGGAGTATAGAAAGAACTTTGACTGGGTTCAATTATACCGACCTCTAGCATTTCTGCAACCATACATTCAATTTCATTCTTTTGGGCATAGGGATATCTGAGAGGCCTGATGTTTGGAGGAACACTTCCTGGAATGAAATGAATAACATGATCATGATCACAAATAGGTGGGAGGCCTTTTAGAGTCTCAAATAATTTGGAATGATTGTCCAAGACTTTTTGGAGATCTAGAGAAATAGATGGTTTCGTTGTTTGAAACTCTAGTGAATATAATTGTGCAATTACGCCCCATTTTTCTTTCTTTAGAAGCTTGGTCATGCCATTAGAGATGATTATCTTTTTGGGTTTCCCTCCGACACCCCTTAATTCAACTTCCTTTCCTTCCCAAAAAAATTTCAACAAAAGTTCCTGAAAATTAAAAGCTATCGTACCCAAAGATTGTAACCATTGGACTCCTAGTACAACATCAACACCACCCATTATAATGGAAAGCATTGGACTATTCAATACATATTCTCCCATGTATAGCTTGATATTATGGCACTTTCTAGAGCAATTTATGGTTCCTCCATTTGCAACCATCACTTGACACTCTGGTGTTGGATATTTGAAACAATTCAATTCCTTGGTTATCTTACAATGAATAAAATTATGGGTACTACCTGAATCAATCAACACTATTCCATTTTTATTTTTGATATGTCCTTCTATCATGAGAGTTTAAGGAGTGGTAATTCCCGCCAATGCATTACAATATATGGTCATATTCATTTCTTCTTTCTCTGGGTTTGGTTCCTGGTGTATATCCTCCTCTTTTGATGTTTCTTGTTCCTTTTATTCCTCCTCTTCACAATCTATGTAGAACAATTTCTTCTCAGCACACTTATGACCTTTAGTGTATTTGTTATCACAACTATAACAAAGCCATTTTCTCTTTTTTCCTCCATTTTTTCCAGTGTCAACCTTGTAAGTTGTGGAAGGCTAGGACAACCAACACTTCCATCTTTATAGTTGTGATAGTTGTGAGTGGTAGACTTCCTTATTGCCATAATTTTGCTTTCAACTTTTCTTGCCACCTTGAATGCCTTCTCCAATGAATCAGGTTCCCAAAGGCGAACCTCATGTTGGATGTTATCTTTTAAAGTCCATATGAAGACATCAATCTTATGTTCCTCTGGAATATTGGTTACCCTAATATTCAATTTTTGGAAGTCTTCAATGTGCTCCGCTATTGAATCTTTTTGTTTGAGATTTATCAATTGGCTAAAGAAATTGTTGCTCTTTGTATCTTCATAATGTGCTATCATTTCCTCTGTAAAAATTGACCGCATGACAAGTCATTTATGAGAACAAAGCCATCTATACCATGCAAACTGATTGGGTTCTAAATATGACGATGCAATACGTACATTTTTTTAGGGATGCACATCATGTAGATCAAAATATTGCTCCATCTGTAGTATCCAAGCTACCAGATCCTTGCCATCAAACTTCGTCATATATATCTTTGGAATGCGGCGATTCTTAAACCCCACATTGGAGTCTCTAAAATCATAATTGATATTCCTTTTGTCTTCATCATGATTTTCATGGATGGCCTTGTCACCACTGGGACACCTTTCTTCTAGCAACTTTTCCAAACCTTCCTTCAACCCCTCTATCTTAACATTCATCATTGCTTCCATGTCTGCCTTTAAACCATCATTCAAAACTCCCATGTACCTTTTATACCATCTATCTTAACATTCATCATGGCTTCTAATTCATTTTTTGTTACTTTTTGAGAGAGGGAAATTTGTTGTACTTGGTCTCACAATTTTGATATATCATGTTGCTGTTGAGAATAACAACAAGAAATGCTAAAAATAGCATTCAGAATATTCCAATTTTAATTTGTCCTTGAATTAAAATTTGAATTTAGTCTCACCAGCTGCTTGAAAAATAAATAATTAATTCATCTTGGATTAATTAGTTGGAGAAATTCAAGCTAGAAGTCTTTGTGAAGTCATGCAACAGTTATCCCTTAAATTAAGGAGATTATCCCTTAATGAAGGAGATAAGATTGAGTTATATTTGAGTTGTAATTAGTTAGCTCAGTTAACTGAGTTATGTCCAGTTAAATTAGTTCCAAACAGTTTGAGGAACTAATTGTGAATTCAGTAAGTTAATGCATGCATGCATCAAACTAGTGTACTCCAAATAACTGAAGATTTTCCCATTAGTAACTCATGCATGTCTATTCAGAGAAAGACCCAGTTGAGATTAAAGACAGGGACATTGTACTATCAATTGCATGAGTTTTCCTATAAAGGAAACTCATCCATGCAGAAGGAACAAGGTTCCTTGAGGATTCCACAGTTCTAAAGGGTGTGAGATCAGTGTGAGTGATTAGTGTCACACTTGGTAACAGTGGGAACACCCAAGAGAAATAGCGCAAGGAAATAGGAGGCTTGGAAGGTAGAGGAGAAGGCTTGTGAGAATCTTTGATTGCCTGTGAGCATCCAGGAGGATTGTACTGAGAGCTGACTAGCTGTGAGAGCTAAATCTTTGTGTAATTCTGAGATATTTCCACCTTGTATGATAATACAGATAGTGGATTTTAGCTGAGGCTTTCCCCTGAGTCTTCTTCTGTGTTTCATGTGATTTGATTCTTCTCTAGTTATATGTGTTCTGCTTGATCTTGCTCAAATATTTTAAGCTTCCACTAATTGATTGTAGAAGTAGATTAAAGTATTTTTCTTTAGTTATATTGCATTATCAGGTTAATCTACAGTCAGAATTTCTACATGGTATCAGAGCCTAGTTTATCGGAGTTGTGAACAATATATCGAGAAGAGAATTCGAAATTTGAAGTTTGGGGTTGCAGGTGCAAATCGAATTCATATCTTACTTCAACGAGATGGGACATTATGTGACTAATTGCCCATCGAAGAAGTCCAATAAGGGATCCTCGGAAGGATTGGAACGTGAGGCATTAGCCTTTCAGTTCGAAACGGACTTTACCCTCATCATTTGCATGGTGTCATTGACAATGGGTTGTGGTTGGTATCTTGATAGTGAAGCCTCATTCCACATGACCGGCAATAAAAGTTTATTCAGTAACTTGGAGGAGAAAGACCTCAAGATTCGCATAGAGATGGGTGACGACGAAAAGTTTAGTGTTTCAGGAATGGGCACGTTTGCTTTTCAGAGGAAGCACGGAGTTTCTGTCACCTTGACAGATGTGAAGCATGTGCCTGGACTGAAGAAGAATTTGGTATCGATCGCGATGTTGGAGGACAAAGGCTACGATGTTGTCTTCAGTAAGGGAAGGGTCTTCCTTAGACACATCATCACGAGATAGGTTAAACAGATTGGTTCATGATTCAAGAACCTGTATGCTCTTGATGTTCTTGATGTTCAAGATGCATCCAAAGCCTTGAGGAACAAGGCAAATGTTAGAGACTTGGTAGTTGAGAGGGAGAGTAAATTACCTCTCAACATACAGCCCTAGAAGAAGTCTTAGACAATTGTGGAGGAGCCACAATTGAAGAAGTGGGCAGAGGGATCACATGCAGCCATACCTCCAGGTGTGAGGTTGGGTGATGTGAAGTGATAGTCCCAAGAAGGCTAAAATTGGGTAGGGTCCACTGAGAGGTTTTATCTCATGGATCGTACCTTGCTATGGGAGCCCAAAGTACATAGTAGCGGGAGGAATCAATGGGATTGATGCAGTCAGAGATCAAAGTGACAGAGGCTAGAGTAGTCAGATATTGAAGAGAGTAGAGAAGGATTGACAACATTACAGAAAGGCTGAGTCAGTAGAAGCGCAAAGTTTTCAGTCGACAAAGGAAACAACAGTTAGAGACTTTGATGACAGATGCATCATACTGACTCAAGTTGGATATTTTTTGTTTTTGGAGTTGTTAGAGCAACAACACTAGGGAGAAATGTTGCATGCAGAACATTCCAAAAGTTTAGGATCAGGATCGAGTTGAATTCCTTTATTGTTGAGAGGGAGTGTTGAGAATAGCAACAAGAAATACTAATAATGGAAATGCTAAAAATAGAATTTAGAATATTCCAATTTTAATTTGCCCTTGAATTAAAATTGAGAATTAAAATTCGAATTTAGTCTCACCTGTTCTTGAAAAATAATTAATTAATTCATCTTGGATTAATTAGTTGGAGAAATTCAAGCTAGAAGTCTTTGTGAAGTCATGCAACGGTTATCCCTTAAATTAAGGAGATTATCCCTTAATTAAGGAGATAAGATTGAGTTATATTTGGGTTGTAATTAGTTAGCTCAGTTAATTGAGTTATGTCCAGTTAAATTAGTTCCAAACAATTTGAGGAACTAATTGTGAGTTCAGTCAGTTAATGCATGCATGCATCAAACTAGTGTACTCCGGATAACTAAAGATTCTCTCATCAGTAACTCATGCATGTCTATTCAGAGAAAGACCCAGTTGAGATTAAAGACAGGGACATTGTACTATCAGTTGCATGAGTTTTCTTATAAAGGAAACTCATCCATGCAGAAGGAACAAGGTTCCTTGAGGATTGCACAGTTTTAAAGGGTGTGAGATCAGTGTGAGTGATCAGTGTTACACTTGGTAACAGTAGGATCACCCAGGAGAAACAGCGCAAGGAACTAGGAGGCTTGGAGGGTAGAGGAGAAGGCTTGTGAGAAGCGTTGATTGCCTGTGAGCATCCAGGAGGATTGTACTGAGAGCTGGCTAGCTGTGAGAGCTAAATCTTTGTGTAATTCTGAGATATTCCACCTTGTATGATAATACAGATAGTGGGGTTTTTAGCTGAGGCTTTCCCCTAAGTATTCTTCTATATTTCATGTGATTTGATTCTTCTCTGGTTATATGTGTTCCGCTTGATCTTGCTCAAATCTTTTAAGCTTCCGCTAATTGATTGTAGAAGTAGATTAAAGTATTTTGCTTTAGTTATATTACATTATCAGGTTAATCTACAACCAGAATTTCTACAGTTGCATTTCTTCCTCTTCTTCATGTGTCATAGTAGAGTTTGCGGGTTTCTTATTAGGTGTTTCCATTTTCTTTCTTTGAGGCATCAATTAATGATAATTTTTCTTCACTATTCCCTTTGAATCACTTCAAACTAATTTTTCAAACAAAACTTATGTAAATTTTAAAAACTACACACCTTTTGCTTTTTGCTTTGTAAGAGCTCGATATTAAATCTGTTGTATCTCTATAATTTTGGATCTCCAAGGTCTGAAATTTAGTCCTACAGTATCCCTATGAGTCCTCTTTCCAACCCCACAAGTCTGATCGAGATTGGATTCTCCAAGAAATAGTTATGCCCAATCTCCCACGATGACCTGATTATAGACTGGTTTAGTAGATCGAAGTTGTACAAACTGCCAATGTCACTGTTTCGAACTTCAACCCTAAAAAAGGTACCCAACAAACTAAATTTTGTCCCTTTCTGTCACTTCTTACAAAATTTGAATCCGATGCTTAGATAAAAAGTTATGATGATTTTCCCAAGGTCACCTGTTTGTAGTAGCGTAACCCTAGAATAGAAATCTCTTATACCAAATGTTATGCAACCAACTCACAAAATAGAATAAGAAATAGATAAACGACTTCAAAATTAGCCTCTTTGAGGGGGAAACCTCCTTTACATTACACAAATTAACAATTCTTGGATGATTGAAATGAAAAAACCTCTTTTTTATATATAGGAGTCTAAGGGGTCACAATATAATCAGAGCCGACATAACAATAATAATGTAAGGGCACAACAATAACAATAGTGGGCTTCTATGGGGCACAATAATAACAATATGGGTACTACATAGGCACAACAATAACAATAAGGGGCTACACTGATAATAACAATGAGGGAATACACTAGTATTATAGGGACTTAACACCTACACTATTGCTCTGCGAACATTAATTCACAATTTAGAACAAAAATATTAGACATGCAAGAAGGAATAACACACATGCAACGAGTATTTTAATCTAGGAAAGCAATATGTTGAAAACCCTAATGTTTTATTGCATTAATTAAATGAATAGAGATGTATTACAATTACTTTGCTCAACTGAGCTCACCCTGCACATGCACAACCTATCTCTCTACTTATTGAAGGCCTCTTACCCTGACTTAGTCAAATTTTGCCTCGGCTTGAGCTACTATTTCCTTGCGATGTTCCTTGATGAATTAGCCCCTATGATTTAGGAAATTACTCTAATTGTATTGTGTAATTCCTTAGGTTGATCATCTAACTACATGCAACACATGTACACTCAAGACTAGTCTACAACTAATGTTACACTGCCTTGGAATATCCACCTCAACTGGGTAACTTGAATTCTCGGCATGCACTAGCTATTTTGGGTTGATTGATCAGTTAACTAGATGATCACTGAGTTCGGCTGAAGTCCCACTGCTTAACTGACCTTCCACTAGTTCCTCCAACATTTGGAACTAGTTTAACTGAAAACAACCTGAGATAATTGACCTTGATTGCTAGAAATTAGCAATCACACATGCAGAACTTAACTCTAACTCCTCCAACTCAAATTTATTGAGTAAATTGGGTGACACAAGCCATGTCACACAAGTCAACACCATCCATGTTGTCTACTGATGTGGAAATTCGAATTTCCTCAATTTAATCAAGGCAAAATCAAATTGAGAATTCCTTGCTGCATTTTTCAATAGATGAAAGTAACAAACAAAAAAAAGCCAGCCAAATCTCCAGTTAACAAGTTTGTCTTGTCTCCATACGTACCATCCTCATTCTTTGACCTTTATTTTTTGGCCATTTTACAAAAAATCCAATATTCTACATGTGCAACCATAATTAACATTTTTGCAGGGAAATTAAAGTACATGAACAACATACAGACTATCACAGATCTTAAGTGCCACTGTTGAAAGGAAAATGAATATGAACAGTTCCAAATTTTTTGTTTCAAACTTGATTAACAACATAAATTCTTTCGTTGTTATCATGTCAGTCAGAAGGAGTTACTCTTTGTGGATAGTGCAATTACTATAACAACATTTGTACGTTTTAAATTACATAAATGTTTTGAAATTTGTCACTTTCAAGTAGGTATCTGTATACAAGACCTCTATGGTCTGCGAATTGTTTATTTTCTATTTATCAAGTAAATCATAGCTTTTTCCTTCATGTACTTCATGTTGTTAGAATTGGAAAACATCATTTGGTGGATGGTACATGTTGACTATTATACTAAAATTGCATTACCTTTCCTCTGTAATGCCATTTGTGTGAGACTTCATAAATACATTGCCACAACATTTACTGCCACCATCAAAGAACAATATATTCTTTAATACCGATATATTAACAACAATGTTGTTTTATTTGCTTTTCATATATCAATACTCAGTCATGTGAACTATTTATAGATAAAAAAATAAATTTACCAATAACATAATGATATGAAAAAGTAGCATTGTTTTTATCAATTGCCCCTTTACTTTCGAAGAATTCATTCATAGTGCACATGAATTGCATGTATGTGACATTGAGCAGAACTAGGAGAATTTTATTTCGTGGAGGAGTCGATGCTTCCAACAATCTAATTTGGACTCTTGCACTTTTTTAAGGCCACATGTTTGGTTTAAATCCTTTACACACCTAACCTGGTAATATTATTTTCATTCATCTTTCATCAAATGCTTCCATGAATCTTTTATGGAACAGAACAAGTTTTAGGTTAAGATCTCTTTAAATTATTAACCAATTAGATTGTATCACAGGTTTGATCTGTTATTTTCTTTCATTTAATGCACTTCATCTTGTTATTTTCAATCATCTATGTAATTTGGATTACGTGAAACTTAAATGGATAGCTTTTTGTCAACGCCAAACATATTTCAAGAAGGGATTTACATCGAGTGAAACCATGTAGAGAGAATAATTTCACAAGGAAAACTAGATTTGACTTATTTCGGGGATCTTACCAAAGTCGCGAGATCCTGGCATAACCATCAACGGAAGTTGAAGTGCCTCGACTTCTTGACAAGTCCTGGAACTTTCAAGGATTGTAAAATTGCATTATGAATATTGAATCAGATCATGCATGGTGTGAAGATAACTTCTTTCACTGATTTCAATGAGACCACTTCTAACCAGATGATAGCCATCTTGGTCACTGAGTTGATCAGATTTTACAACTTCGACAACCAGATTAATCAAGTCTAAAGATTATTCTGATCGCAAATCTAGAGATGTATGAATTGAAGAAATTTCATGAGCAAGTTGATTTGAAGAGTTGTCTTCATGCAAAATAAGTGATGATATGGGATGGAAAGGATACTCAATGATCTGATTATTTTCTCTTTCATCATGGACAAACTCACTACCTTGTGTTAGTTGAGAAGTGAACTCATCTAATGAAGAGCTTGAAGAGCATGGAGTATCTTCATCGCGTGTAGATGCATTGCAAACAGGAGAGCACAAGGGATAGCGGGATGAGGAGGAAGTTTCGATAAGAACATTTTCTTCGACTGGATCAGATTCCAAATCTAATTCTATCAAATCATCATATTCTGGAGGAACTGGAAGATCAGTTGGTGCACTTAGGCATTCATCATCATATACATTGACAAATCCATCATCATCAGAATTATTGTTTCCCAAGACTACGAACCTGAACAAATTGATTTCATTTGATTCAGTACCAAGATTAGAAGGTTACAAATAATCCAAGAATGTAAGATTGTCATCTTGACATGGGGGACTTTGAAAAAGAGAAGAAAGATCAAAAGGATTCACCTTCCTACTCCTCTATCTATGAAATGTGACTACCTTGCACTTGTTTACTTCTTGGATTTGGAAGAGATTGATTAGGAAGATTGAGGGACAAGGGGTCATGAGAAAGAGATGGTAGAGGATGATAGGTATCCAAATCATATTCAAGATTTAAATTCTGAGTAATAATATCATTTTGATGAATGGAGAAATTAGTCTTCACCATAGGCTTCATGAACCATCCCAGGATTTCCTCCATCGAATCTTAATCATGAAATTGATTTGCAAATTTCCCAACTTTGTGATCATCGCATGGAGGCACCTGCATCAGAATTGAAAAAGGAGGAGGACAAGGTGCTGCAAAAGATTAGTACTATGGCATAAAAATTGGATCTTCTTGCATCTTCTCGAGTATGCCCAATTTTCCATGTTTCATGCTTAAGGATGGTTATCAGTGTCAAGCTCCCAGTTTAAACAATATTGCCAAAACTTGATGAAGAAAGAAAGATACATTGAAACAATGGCTTCAATTTCTTCTAATGGGGGTGGAGTTGTCACTTCTTAAATGATCACTGGGCCTCCTCCATCTTCCTATCCATTATGAACATTGGTGACCAGAGGTGCTAGATTCATTGGATCTCATTTGGTAGACTACTTAATGGAAATGAGTAAAAATGAGGCTTTTGGTATCCATATCGTAATATATTCACTCTCATTGGTGAACTTGGTGTTTAACCCTTTACAAATGGTACTCGTTCGGTCTAGTATTCCCCAACTTGTCTAGAGGTTGAATCCCCATATTTTAGGTCCTTTCCCGCTTGGTGAGGCCCTCTTTGGCCCAAGGATATAGCCATAAGCAAGTTGTAGTTGTTCATCAAAATAATTTTGTGAAAAGAAAATGTGCCTTTGGGTTGCCCGAATAATCATGTTGGAGAACTCTTGGAAGAGGTTCAAGAGGATATGTTTGAAAGGGGAGTGATTAAAAGAGACTCGTGAATTGTGAAGGCTAATAATTGGGATGAATTTATGCATACACTCAATAGAAAAATGATGGTTCTCGTAGTCTGGTGCGATGAAGTGGTTGTTGGGGAGGATGTGAAAACTAAAACAAAGGGAGAAATGGGGGCAACTAAGACTTTGTGTTTGCCTTTTGATCAACTAGAATTTCCTGAAGGTATTGTTTGCTTTGCATCTGGGAAACCCGCCAAGAAATGGGCATTTTAGGGAAGGACTTATTGATTGTTTGATATTCTCTTTATAGTATGACGATCAAGTCGTATCAGTGCCACATGTGCAGATTTGGATATCCTAATCTATGTCAGGGTTGGATAAGGTTATGTTGACACGAGAATTATACATCTAAGTCAACAATGGAGGAATAGCTTGGACCGAAGCTCTTTAACAACCCAAGTTGTTTGGTATAGCTATCCTCGATGGGTTTATATGCTCCGTTAGCCTTAGATCCTTTCTTTTTATGAAGAATTGAATCCAGAAAAACCTAAATCTAATCTAATATAATTGTTATCTCATATTATTCTACACTAAGTTATGATTAAATACTAAACAAAATCCTATTGTTAGCTAAATAATAAGAGTAAATTAATACATATCTATCAACGTGAAGTGATACAAGTAGAAAGATGAAAGTATAAATGCAATATACAAAATAATTCTAACTTATAGATTTCATTTAGAAATTAGAATTAGATATATATTACATTATCTAAGTTACAAGATCATACTATGATACAACATGTACAAAACTATGTTACAAGAAGCGATAAAACCCAGATTGTAATGAAACTGATTCAAAATAAGAATGATTTGTAAATAAAATTGTAAAAATATTCAAAGGAATGAGATAAGCTGTTATTTATACCTGCGATCATCTAGTAAATAATTCTCAATGTGAATACATAGTGAACCAATAACTATAAACATACAAGTTACTTGCTTTCATTAATAAATAAAGCATAACAATGCTTACTTGAATATTTCACATTCATAAATTATATATATATATAATATATATACATCTATCTTTTGGTTTATGAATACAACCAATAAACCATTTGGAAGAAGAAATGATATAATTTACCAATCAGTTACAATTACAATATTAATTCAATCTGTAAGAAAAAGAAAAACATCGTGCATAGCTAAACATCTGGGACCCACACAAAGACACTCAAATCTTTTAATGTTTATAAAGGTAACACTCTCAGGACACAAGTCACTAGAAAAGTTTATCAATTTGGTTGAATAATCACAAATTGAAATAACACTTAATCAGCATATAAATGTGATAATATAAAAATCTTTTGTTCAAGAGATCAAATCATTAAACAAAGGAAATTTCTATCTTATGAATCTCAGGAATTAAATCATAGAGGTGTAAAGAAGATATTAGAGAGACTATGGAACATAAAGATACAAGCAATAGATTGAATCCAACCAAATCAATTATTTGTATAAGAAAAATAATGTATCCCAAAGTCATAAGTTAGACAAAAATTCCTTGCTTAGAGTTTTCCCCTTTTTGGATCCCCGTTTACAATCAAAATGAGAGGTCTTTTATAACCTTAGGCCTTAGCCTTTCCATAAAAAACAAATTAAAAATTGTCTTCAAAGTAATTCAGTTATAGAAAATAAATCAAACAGTTGTGTTCCTCTTAGTCGAATGACCAAGTCTAAATAAGACATATGGAAGAAATTTTTTTTTGTACATGGTTAAGGATGAGCACATCCTGAAGGTATCTTTGGTCGTGATAACCAAGAAGATTATTGTGCCAACATGGAAAACCTGTTAAGAAACAAACCAAAATTAGATAACCAAATAATGAAAATCAAATGGGTCTACTACAGAATCTATGATTACGTAGTGGCCCTTTATTTCAAAAATAGAAAATCTAAATTAAGAAAAAATTACCTATAATACTTTTCGTACATAGATAAAGACAATTTCCCTACCTTCCTACAAAAAACCTCCCGAACTTCAAGGGAATTGTAACCTTGATATTCAGGAATTAGATAACAATGTGAGTGTCATTGGACTGAGTTTTACCTTCATTTTTGGATGATTTTGGCTTAGTAGACTTGTCCTTTGTCTGAAACGAAGCCTTTAACTGATTGTTTTCATAGAGAAGTTGGTTAATTTTATGTTCCAAACGAGGGACAATGAGCATATATTATTGCTTCCAATAGATGTTAGCAGTCAAATCATCCGAAAATGAGGGTTTCTTGAAGAGGAATCATCACAATCGACAAGTGACAGTGAGAAACATCATATGAATGAGGCTTATTTCTCTTCAAAGATGGTTTAGGATTTGTTTCAAAGTTAATCAATGAAATAATCTTAAGAGGACACTTCTGCCTCATCCTCCAGGCTCTAAAAATATTTCTTAGTAACAGTTTTAACTTTAACCATATCTTGTTCCTCTACATGCATTTAAACAATGTCCTATTCCTATTCAAGTTGATGAGTTTGAAGTTCAGGCTGAGAAGCCTCATCATAGGGTTTCTGATTGAGATTTCGTTGCACTCTTGGTAACTATAAGGGAACTCATAATTTTAGACACTCTAACCTAGCTATCTTCTAAAGAAGGTGATCTTGGTGGCTGGATGGATACATCACACTCATCCTAGCATGGTTCCTTAATGAATGAGGGAGTTGAATATGTAAGAGAGGTATTTTGAGCCATGGTGTCGGAGGACTCAATAGGGTCAAATGCCAAGGGTTTACCATAATTATTTATGGTGAGGAAAGAATACCATCTATAGCCATTCTGAGCTAAATGGTATCTGACTAAGATGAATATTAAGTTATGGTGACAAAGAGAGATTTCAAATTTCTTATTATCAACTTGGTAAGCCCCAAACATTCTAGTCAATCTCTTAGGCAAATAATATGGCAGGTTAAGTTTTTGACCCAAGAAAACCATAAGAAGTCAAACATGATACATAAAAATAACACTGTATCGACCCTCGCAAGTTATGTATATATGAATTAAATACATCATTTCATGCCATTTTAGTTTCAGGAATGAAACTGGCAATACCTTTAACTGAGTATTTGCAATCCTAGTTTGCCAACAATTTCCTCCATGGAACGCTTTTAACAACAACATTTTTAGACCAACATTCACCTTCTAGAGGTAAATGGGTAGCTGCTGCGAGAAATTTGAGACCAACTTTGATTTCCTAGTAGCCTACATATGCTCTCCTTCCATTAAAGGAATTAGCAAAGGATCTGAATAGTTCATCATTGTTTCCCAAAAATAATTGGAAAAAATCCCACCAACTTACTTTATGAAATTAAGTCAAGCATTCCTCATTTGCCTCAATGATTTCAACTCTGACAAGTTTGGATCTAACCACTGGTGGCATATTTGTAGAGGATAGCTATAGGTTGGGACAAAACATAGTTCAGGAAAAGAATAACAAATATGAAATCCTCAGTTGCAGAACCTTAAGGGCCACAATGAGAAGGTAAACATGAAGTGGTTTGGTGAAACCCTCTCGAGAAAAATCGAAAGATCAAATCAAGAGGCGTCAACTAACAGGTTATGAAAAAGCCATAATTGACTTGAAGTATTGGAAATGAATGATAGTTATGAAATCACAAGCCACATAACAATTTGCATGGATACAATTTTACACTTAATGCTCAGGCTTATAGATCAACAAGTGACTAGGTGCAAAGCATAAAATATCAACCAAAACCAATAGTTACCATAAGTGCAAATACGTAAATAGATCACCAAAAATGATATATCTCATTTGAAATCAATGGAACGTTAATGAATGTGAATCAAAGCTACATATGATATAGATAAATTAAATGATAAGAAATATGCAATGCCATGATACAGATTACATACTTTAACTTTGGAACCATTGATGTAGAAATGGCCAGAAATTTGTTGCTGACGAAATCGAATTGAAATCACGAGATACAAATTTATTCTACAATCTGCAGAATAGAAAATCACAAGATAGAAGCACATGAAATTACATGAAACCATCAAAACACAAGGAACACAATTATTTTACAGGGGAACCCAACTGGGAAAAACCCCTCCACTACTTTTCATTAATCAGATGAGAATGAGAAACTATTACAATGTCTTCCTTCAACTATGAAGCACACGCTGCACTGTAAACCTATTATCTTGCCGATTGTCCTGCTCTAGCTAACACTTAACCAATTCAATCCTCCATCTTCCTCCTATTTCCTTGCACAAATCCTAAGTAATTGATCACTTGCTTAACTGCCAAGTCTGTACACTCAACTAGTATACAATTGATGATTACAATGTGCCTTTTCCTTCACTCTAGCTAGGAAATTTGAATTTCGTGCATGTTTGGGCTATTTTTAGCTGATTGACTAGTTTAACTAAGATATCAGTGAGTTAACAACAATTCTACTACTCAACTGACCTTTAATTGACACAATTAATGACTAGAGCTCAATTAATTGAGTTCAACTGAAAATAACTGAAATAGATTACTAAATTTTAGCAATCACTACATGCATAACTCTACTCCAAGCATATAAACTCGAATTTGTTGATCTAACTAAGTGACAATGCCATGTCACTCAAGCTAGCTGCAATCCAAGTCATCTTGCTGATGTGGAAAATCGAATTACTTAATTTGACTAAGGCACATGTCAAATTGAGACTTTCTTGCTACAATTTCTAACACTCCCTCTTAGCAAGAAATGGATTTTTCACCACCTCTCTCTTGCACCTGTGGAACTTGAATTTGTCTCTTGACAATGCCTTTGTTAGAATATCTGCATCTTGCTCCCCAATTGGAATGTACTGTAGCATCATATTCTCCTCTGCACATAACCCCACAAGTGATGGTACCTGATATATTTGTGCTTGGACCTGTCACGAAATATTAGATTCTTAGAGAGTTTAATACAACTATGATTATCACAATAAATAATTGCCAGATCCATCTCCTGGCTGAAAAAACCACAAGTATTTTCCTCATCCATATGGCTTCACTTGTTGCTTGATTTGCAGCCATGTATTCAACCTCTGTTGAGTTGAGTGCCATAGAACTATGTTACTTGCTTTACGAGGAAATAGCTGCAGACCCAACACTGAAGATAACACCTGAAGTACTTTTCCTGTTTGATGGACTCCCTTCCCAATCTTCATTAGTGAATCCTTGGAGCTTCACTCCCTCTATCCTCGTGTACCATAACCCATACTTGGTTGTGCCTCTAAGGTATCTTAACACATGCTTTTTTGCCTTCTAATACAACTTGGTAGGCTTTACCATGGCTTGACTCAACTGATTAACTGCACAACATATGTTAGGCCTTGTGTTCACTAGATATATTAAGGATCCCACAAGATACCTATAGATGGCAGCATCTACTTTGTCTTTTGAAGAACCATGCTCCTTTCTCCAGTTTGTAGCTAGAGGTGTGTCCATAGGATTGCAGTCCTGCATATGAAATCTCTATAATATTTCAGTGGAATACTTCCACTAACTCACAAACAACTCTCCATCTCCCTGCCATACTTTCAACCCAAGGAAGTAATGCATCAAGCCCATGTCCTTCATCTTGAATTCTCTTACAAGGTCCTCCTTGCAAGAGTGGATCAACTGCTTATCCCCTGTAAGTATCAAGTCATCAACATACAATACCAACATAAACAAGTTTCCATCTACCACAATGTGATAGGGCTTAGCATTTGCTTCACTTTTGGTGAATCCCAATCCACTGAGATATGTGTCAATCCGAGTGTACCATGCTTGGGGCACCTGTTTGAGACCATAAAGGTCTCTCCCGAGTCTACACACATTTGTCTCTCTGTCGTATGTCTCAAACCCCTCAGGCTGCTCTATGTAAATATCTTCCTTAACCACTCCATTGAGGAAAGTAGTCTTCACATCCATTTGGTGGATCCTCCATCCCATCTGCATAACCAATGCTAGAATGGTCCTGATTGAGGAATATCTTACCACATGGGAAATTTTTTCCTCATAGTCAACTCCCTCTACCTGTGAGAAGCCTTTGGCCACAAACTCGGCCTTGTACTTCTCAATACTCCCATCCGATGCATGCTTCACTTTTTAAATCCATCTAGAACCAACCATTGACTTGTTCTCTGGTCTTGGCACCACATCCCATACCTTTTTCTTCATGATTGATTCATACTCCTCCACCATGGTATCAACCCACATTGGTTGAGAAGATGCTTCCTCAAATGAAGAAGGCTCAGAATCAATGAGTTCTGTCATGAGTTCCATGTAACTGGTATACATGTTTGGTGACCTCCTCTACCTACGTAAGGATGTAGGAGCTCCCACATGCTCCCTAGAATCTTGCATCAACCTTTCAACTTCTCTGGTTCTCTTCCTCCCCTCTTTGGAAGATTCTGGTTGAGTGGGTGTCTCCACTCGACCTCCTGTCTACTCCACATATGGCGACTCCACAACATCCCGAAGCTCTGCATGAGGCTCCTCCTTTGGAGCTAGAATCTCCTCCTTTAGTGGGATACTCAAATCTTTCTCTAGAGAGCATCTCATAGCGTTCTCCTCATCAAAGTTGACATCTCTCCTTACCATTATCATCCAGAGTGAGGGAAAATACACCCGATAAATATGTGGTGTCTCTGTGTATCCTACAAAGACTCCCATCTCAGCATTAGGCTCCAATTTCTTTGTGTTATCCTTGGAGACATGACAATACATAATAGCTCAAAAAATCTGAAAATGGGATACATATGGATTTCTCCCTGAGAAAGCTTCTTTGGGTGTGATCATGAGAAGTATTCTGTAAGGGCTCTGGTTCTTCAAATAAATTGTGATGTTGCATGCTTCTACCCATAGTTGTAGTGGAAACCCTTGATCATGAAATATGGCTCTTGTTGCTCCCACTATGCCTTTATTTTTCCTTTCATCCACCCCATTTTGTTATTGGTTATGAGGTGCTATCAGTTCTCTTCTGATACCCTCTTTGGCACAAAATTCCTTGAAGGTGTTAGATACAAATTCTCCTCCATTATCACTTCTCAAGGCTTTTAATTTCTGACCAGTCCCCTTTTCAACTAATGCTTTGAATTCAACAAATTTGGAAAAAAATTCATCCTTTTTCCTCATGAAGAAGATCCAACATTTTCGAGAAAAGTCATTAACAAAAATCACATAGTACCTATGTTTTGTTGTAGAGTATGTAGAAAATGGTCCACATACATATGAGTGGACTCGCTCCAAGATTGCTATAGCTTTTCTATCTCGGCTACGGAAGGTGGATTTGACATAATTCCCTAGTGTGCATCTGTTGTAGACATCATATTAGTCAAGGGTGCATTACGGAAGATCGACGATAACTTGTTGCATGATTTTTAAGGCCCTATGGTGTAAGTGTCCCATGTACATGTTCCAAAGTTCTCCAAAATCTCGACTCTACACATTTTCTTCCTTGCTACTCAGTGAAACAAAAGAATCTACCTCAAGTTTGTAGAGTTTTTTCACTCTTACTTTAATCCGTTTCAATTTCCATGTAGGTACATGCTTCAAGAAGCATTTTCCTTTGCTGAACACAATATCATAACCTCTGTCCTCCAATATAGCTACAAAAATCAAATTATTCTTCATCCCAGGTACATTCATGACATCTTTTAGATGAAGATGGGAGTTTGACTCCCTCTTAAAGGTGACAATACCAATTACTTAGGTACTATACCTTCCATCATCTACAAGTTCTATGTGCATATGGAGATCCTTCTCCTCTAGGCTATTGAAGAATTATTTGTATCCAGTCATATGGAACGAGGCACCAAAATCTAGGTACCACACACTCACCATTACAGTGCTTGCCATGCATGCAATAAGAGTGAAGTCCAATTCTAATTGTGAGGTGAGGGCTTCACCTTCTGCTCCTCTTGAAGCCTTCTTGTTGGATTTCTTGTGCATACACTTGGTTGCATAGTGTCAATATTTGTGGCAGTGAAAACACTTTATTTTGTTGAGGCCCTTCTTCTTGCCATGGTTCTAGCTGTACTTAGGCTTACCTTGGGCCTTCTTTCCCTTGGAATTCTTTCCCTTGCCTGCCAAGGCACAATTTTCTTCCTCTTTCTTGTGCTTGGCCTTCTTTCCTTTGCATACTAAGGAAAAAATTTCTTCCTCCTCAACATTGAATGTTACTCCATCTCTGGTGTTCCTTCAAATTTATTCCTACGTCAAATCAAACCAAAGTCTCTACCAATTTGGAAATTTGTCCCTTCCATTTACAGAGTCGTGGTAACTATGCTAGGATTTTGGAAGGCCTAAGAGAGCTAGGATCATAAATTAGAATGAGGGGAACATTTTCTCCTACTCCTCTAAGTTCATCTCGAACCTGAGTGAATGTGCAAAGTTAATGTGGGATGGTTTCATTTTTCTGCAATCAAATGTTTTTGAGTTTGTCCCTCAATGCCAATTTCCTGGCATCAATGCTATTTTTGAATAACTCAGTGAGGGTCTTCCACATAAAAAAGGGAGTTTATTTTCCATGTAAATTCAAGACTATGTGGTCTCTCACACCCTCTAGGATGATCCTCCTGGATTTTGCAGTATCCTTCTTCCACTGGGCTAACTGTTGTGCATCTGATACTGCTAGTTTTGGAATGTCAATTTTGATTTATTCTATCAATCCATTATCATCGAGTACAACTTCCATCCTATCCTTCCAGGCTATGAAATTCAAGGTTCCCTCCAAGGAATACTCCAATCTCAATTCGTTGAAAGACATTTTCTCGCACAGAAGAAAAACTACTTCACTGAATCTACAAATCAAAATTTCTGAAGGAAAAGATTTGTTGACTGGTTTCTATTGTGTTTTCAAGCTCTAATACCATGTAGAAATGGCCAGGGGTTTGCTACTACTGATGAAATGAAACTAAAATCAAGAGATACAAATTTCTTCTATAATTCGCAAAATAGAAAATCACAAGATAGAAACACATGCAATGGCATGCAACCATCAAAACACAAGGAACACAATGATTTTACAAGGGAACCCAACTGGGAAAAACCCCTTCGTTGCTTTTCATTAATACGATGAGAATGAGAAACTATTACAATGTCTTTCTTCAACTCTGAAGCACACCTTGCACAGTGAACTTGTTCTCCTGCTAACTGTCCTACTATGGCCAACACCTAGCCAATTCAAGCCTCCAACTTTCTCCTATTTCCTTGTGAAATTTAAGAGAAATTGAACTCCTAAATAAAAGGGGAATTCCCTTTTTCCTTGCGTAAATCCCAAAGAATTGATCACCTGCTTAACTACTAAACCTGTACACTCTACTAGTATACAATTGATGATTACAATGTGCCTTTTCCTCAACCCTAGCGAGGCAATTCGAATTCCATGCATGCCTGGGCTATTTTTAGTTGATTAACTAATTTAACTAAGAGATCAGTGAGTTAACAAAAATTCTACTACTCAACTGACTCAATTAATGACTAGATCTCAATTAATCGAGTTCAACTAAAAATAACTAAACTTGATTACTAAATTTTAGCAATAACTACATGCACAACTCCACTCCAAGTCTACAAACTCGAATTTTCTGATCTAACTAAGTGATAAGCCCATGTCACTCAAGCAAACTGCAATGCAAGTCAAATTGAGCCTTTCTTGCTACAATGTCTAACAATCGATTAAAAAATGACATGTTTACAGTTCAAACATCACATTAAAACATAAGGATAAATACATGAATGTATGATAGTTCAGGACAAATCACCCCATTTGCATTATAACATAACTTAGGACTGCTACAGAATCTACGATTCTATAGTGGTCCTTAAACTGTAATATTTTCTAGTCATTAGGGGGACAATGTTAATTAACACTAATCATACTGAAGATGAAATAATCCTTATATCCCAATGAATGTAAGAATAATCCTTTAGTTAATCATCATGTCACAAATATGAAAATGATATTCAGAGAAGAAATGTAGGATTCAAACTAATATAAATAAATTTAAAGAGAAAATAAGTAAAAAAAATAAAAAAATTTAGGAGGGGCCCTTTCTTTTTCAACTAAAATGAAAGGGAGGTGGTTGGCTTACTAACTGGTTTCCATCCAAGCAAACTGCAATGCGATTCAAATTGAGCCTTTCTTGCTACAATGTATAACAATTGATTAAAAAATGACATGTTTACAGTTCAAACATCACATTAAAACATAAGGATAAAGACATGAATGTATGATAGTTCAAGACAAATCACCCCATTTGCATTATAACATAGCTTAGGACTGCTACAGAATCTATGATTCTATAGTGGTCCTTAAACTGTAATATTTTCTAGTCATTAGGGGGACAATGTTAATTAACACTAATCATACTAAAGATGAAATAATCTTTATATCCCAATGAATGTAAGAATAATCCTTTAGTGATCATCATGTCACAAATAGGAAAATGATATTCAAAAAAGAAATGTAACAAACTAATATAAATAAAGTTAAAGGGAAAATAAGTAAAAAAAATAATAAAATTTAGAAGGGGCCCTTTATTTTTCAACAAAAATGAAAGGGAGGTCATTGGCTTACTAACTCGTTTCCATCCACATTATTCTTTAGTGTAGCAACTAAAAGTTGAAATTTTGAAGCCATGCGTAGGCAATGTTAAAGCATTTTAAAGGAATATACATGTAGAGGATGTATGAAGATCCATACAACAGATGCATTGAATGCTAATTTTTACGACCTTATTAGAGTCCTATTAATAAAAAATCACGGATTAAGTGATTCCTCACTATGTTATGCGATTGTGACTTGTAGTCTCAGTCACTCCTTTCACTAAGTTGCAAATTGCATTTTTCATGCACAATGCCCCC